>JAUTXX010522816.1:0-11335 GCA_032273605.1 Panulirus laevicauda | reverse complement strand
CGGGGAACGGCTGTCAATATAGCCGGTACACAGAACAGAGGCCCGAGAAAGAGAGACATACCGTGTAAAGCGCAAGGTAACGACCCGGGATTCATCACGAATGAGAAACAGGAATCCAAAGAGCGTGATACAGGAACGATGATTGTGTCGAGCCGAGGAGAGAGAGAGAGAGAGGGCGCGCCATGACGGTGAGAACTCTCAAAACAAGAGACGGGGAATAAAGACACAAGGCACAACACACTGGAGAGATTTTTCTGGAACGCTTCTCAGAGCACAGTCGGAGGGCTGGACGAGCGGCAGGGTGTGATGGAAGGTGAGAGAGAGGCTGGTGGAGTTCGCACTGAGCAGCCTAGAGGGAAGAGGGAGGTGTGATGATGACCTACGTCTGGCAGGAAACTGGTGGACATCTGGAGGGAATACACGAAGGCTCAGGATCGCCTTAGAAAGGAAGTGATAGAGTGATTTAGTTTGTAATGAGACCTTAGAATATAACAAGATTATATATATATATATATAATGACAAATACGCTCGAGCTTATCAAGAAAGATGGATATAAACAACATGGATTAAGCACAAAGGCATTTAAACGCTGACGATTTTACAAAAATAAGAACGGGTCCTTACAGAACCCCACCCCACCATAATGGACACTCTGTCCAGTGTGTGCGGGCGGCGGCGGAGAGAGAAGCAGCACGTGTACATACCAAGCGAGAGATGCAGCGGTGAGCACCACGCGCCACCCCTACAAATCAAGGCAAAAAAAAATATCTCGTCTTTGGAGATCTTGTAGACAGGTCGGTAGGTACTCTCTCTCTCTCTCTCTCTCTCTCTCTCTCTCTCTCTCTCTCTCTCTCTCTCTCTCTCTCTCTCTCTTGTCGCATCGTTCTGTTCGGTTATTGAGAATGTCTCATCTCTTGACTGTCTCATTCCATTTTCCTCTGACGTATCTCATCTCGCTAATGTCTCCTTAGTGTCTCATCCTACTTTGTTACAGGGATGTCTCACCTCTCACGGATCTCTTATATTGTCTCGTTCTAGTTCGAATGAGATATCTCACATCTCTCTACCGTCTGTGTACTGTCTAATGGTCATTCCTTTACTGAGATATCTAACCTATCGACCAATCTTTTCACTGCCGAATACCATTGTCATAAAGTCGAACATCATTACTTGTCATAAATGGGGTATGAGACGAAGACGTATGTATGCATATGTACATCATACGTATCACATGTATAGGTGAAGGCCCTCAACAGTGCTGTGGTAGGGGGTGAAGTGTGTCAGACAGACAGACAGACAGACAATGGAGGGACAGACTACCAACCTTACCTCAGAGAACCAAGGCTGATAGTCGTGCCAAGAGGCAAGGCTAGGCTCTGCCCCCCGGGTGGCGTTCCCAACACGTCCATCCCTCTAAGGGATTACAGTGTACGTCTACGTCGCCACCCTCGTGACGTAACCTCCCCCTTACTGTCCTTGGGTTCGTCTGGGACGACCACGCCTCGCGTCTGACTACGACCACGCCTCGCGTCTGACGACGACCACGCCTCGCGTCTGACGACGACCACGCCTCGCGTCTTCTTGTGAACCGTTTTCTGTAGCTGTTCCCATCCATGTTTATTACTCCTGGTGGTTCATGGAATACTCCCCACGTCTTTTTACGCAGGCACCTCGTACATTTTTGCCCCGTGTCTTTCTGGCATATTCCACCGACTTAGCAACGTCGTTTCTTCCTTGTTAAGAGGCTTTCAAGTCCATGATATTGTCTTTCGTCTCTTCAGTAATTTGCCGTCAAGCAGACATGACGGTGCCCGCAAAAAAGAAACACTGCCCGTGCGACAATATATTTTCAAAGGCGATACACGGTTAAGGTTTATTGAAGGTAAAAGCATGTGACGCCCTCAGGGTAAAATCACCGTACACCTGGTCGCTGAAAACAGTGTTTCTTAAGGCGTGAACACCAGAGGCCTGCCTCAGTGTTCCTCAGGCTATCTTGAGAAGGATGTTCTTTCTTTACTCCTCCAGACTACCGCTTTATTTTGAGAATTTCGCCTCTGTGTGTCCTGTATTTGTCCCACCTTGTGCTTCATGATGGCTGGCTCTTACTTTTAGAAGGCGAAGAAAGCCCGAACACTCGCACAAAAACAAGAAAGTGTGGGTACAAGAGAGAGTTTGGTGGAGCACTGGGCGCTGAGAACGCACGATCAGGCGAACTGCTTCCCACAACACCTCAACAGGGCCTCGCTTCATCCAGGAGGTCAAGACCCTATGGAACTCAAAACCTATGGAACTCAAAACCTCAGACCTAGAATGCTTCAGGAACACTGCCAATGCCAAGCCCAGACGTCTTGCAGATGGTAATCAAGGCCAAAGAAAAGAGATGACAAAACACTGCAATGTAAGTGTGACCTCGTCCTTTGAACATGTATGAAGGAGGAGGCAGACTAAGTCTTCGGCAGACACTATTATGAATCTTTCTCCTTCTCTTTCAGGAGTGTAAAATACGAGTTCTCTCAGCCTCCCACCCAAGCTCACACGTTCCATCCCCTTGGAACGCGTTCGTAAAGGCGCTTCTGGATTGTCTCTAAATATTTCATTTCCTCTTGTTTTGTTTGACGGCCACGCGACACGCAGCCGTCGCTAACCCACCCGATACCCAGGCGGAGCAGTGCTGGTCGGTGGCTGCCTACCAGCACCTTCCTACCAGAGAAGGAGAGGGAGAACCTACCTACCTACCTACCTACCTACCTACCAGAGAAGGAGAGGGAGTACGTACGTACGTACCTACCTACCTACCTACCTACCTACCAGTACCTACGACGAGGTTTAGCCTTGATAGCAGAACACACCGCACATGTCTTGCTTGATGTGTACGACTGTTCGTATCAGCTAACCACCACCCGTATCACATAACCATCGACTCTGGGTTCCTCTGGGAGCGATTCCAACCACGCGTCAAGTTTTCTTTCTGCGCGTCTCTGTCGTCGTCTGTTCCGCGCACCTCTCTTATTTCTCCTGGTAGTTAGGGCGAACGACCCGTTCTGGCCTCCTGGTTACGACAGTCATCTACGTTTGTCTGACTCATTCACCTGTGTGTTCCGCGGTGTTCCTGGTAACTTAACTTACTCTGTATCTCTCCTTTTAGGAGGATGTTTCAGGTTCAAACACATTCTTATACTTATGTCCATAACATCGTTGCTATGTGTAGTGTAGTCAAATATGTTTCTCTTATCCAAAAGAGAATAAAAAAAAATATATCTCGATTATAGACGAAGAATTAATACCCTCTCTCTCTCTCTCTCTCTCTCTCTCTCTCTCTCTCTCTCTCTCTCTCTCTTGTTTATCCCCTCACAGGTGACGCCCCCGCGGCCATGCAGGTGTCTGGGGGAAGCCCCGCCCGACCTGACCTCCTGCTGCTGCTGCTGCCGCTGCTGTTCCTGCTGTTCCTGCTCGGCGGAGGAGGAGGAGGAGGAGCCGCCACCACCTTCACCACCACCACCTCATCCACCTCCTCCTCCTGCCTTCCTCGCACCTCCTTGTGATAAGACACACGGGAGAACATCCTCCGTCACCGACAGAACTCACTGGCATGAGGTGGTGAGAGAAGAAACAGTGGGAAACTCTCGTGAAAAAAAAACTAACTAAATTACCAGTCCTTTTTACATCAATAAATGTAAATACGTTAATCTAAGGTACTGAGTGAGTGTAAATAAGTTAGACTATCATTTAGAGAAAGGAGGCATTGGTGAGGTGGGTATGTATATTCTGAGGTAAACGTACGAGTGGAAAAAGAGGGTTTACGAGTGTGTGCACGTACCTACGCGCAGTGTCGAGCGCTGCCAGCTCGACAGTGATAGTAGTCGACAGTGAGCGTCGACAGTGATAATCGACAGTGATGCCTCAGGGTTACGAATGGGAACTGCCAATGGGAGACGTTAACACCATACAGGATATCAGATACGACACTAGTGAGGGAAGGAAAGGAGAGAAAAGAAAAAAGAAAAGAGGAATATAAAGCATGATTTTTGTGTGACTAAGACGAGGAAGTAGTGTGGCACAGTTGGTGTACATAGAGAACACTGCCACGTCGTGACTTCTCCCACAATGGCAACAGATGTCCTTGGGAAGAGTACGGTGGGGAGGTGGGTGTCCGTCACCAAGGGCAGGAGTGTATAGCGAGACTGTGTACATAGACCGTGGCGTGTAAAGCACTAGTACCATCCGTGGACACCATGGAGGTCGCCAGTGTCTTGGGTGTGGCACCAGTGGCAGCGTGGAAAGTAACTGCCCGTGGCAAAAAGTGGAACTGATGAACTCACTAGGTAGACAACTAGTGGAAGTGATGATATGTGTGATATGGCAACAGCGGGTGCAATACGGGCAAAGACACGTGGCAAAGTGTGAACAAAAAAAATGGGTACAGATGGCAGAGGTGATGGCAACCTTATCACCGGCTATGGCAACTTTCATGTTAGGAAAGTATGAGGGGGGGGAAATGGTGAGGTATCGGGGTCCGGTGACATGGTGTGAGGAACTGGCGAGTCGTGAGATGCCTGGTGACTTGCTGTGGGAATGTGTGAGCCCCGTGTTTCCTTGTGATACGATGTGGGAACTGGTGAACTATGAAGGTCAGGAGCTGGTGACATGGTTTATGGTTGAAGGACTGGTGAACTGTGTGGCTGTAGTATGTTACTGAGATTAGTGAGCTATGGAGGGCCTATTGATATAATGTAGAGACCTGGTGATCTGTGTATGGTCCTTGTGATATGTTATGAGGGATTGGTGAGATCTCGATAGGCAGAACTGGTGAACTATGAGACAGAAGTGACATTATATGGGCGGTTGGTGAGCTCTGAGGTACTGGTGATTGTAATGAAGGTTATTTTGTAGGACTGATACAATACTCCCGTCTGTTTATGATGAAGATGAGAGAACCTAAAGCAGGAGGGTATATTTGTGTATACCGTATAATAAATCTCCTTTTATAAACGACTTCGAATATTTTCTATGCATCGAAGAATCGAAACAGCAACATATACAACATGAATACATGTGAACACACACTAAATCACGCACATATTAAAGGCATTTCTATATAGCTACAATAAACATCATATATAGACACTCAAAACAAATTATACACTATATGTTAAGGTTATTCCTACGTAATCATAACCACAATCAGCATACAGAGGGACAGGTAACGAGAGGTGATGTATTAATGTTTTCGGACGTAACCAAAATACAGCCGAGAACTGAATATATAGACACTAATAATACACGCAGATGTGATACATTATACACGGACGATGTGAACAGATTACAGCAGCTTTATATAGGAGCAATATCACTTGCAGAGAGAATATGTCGTGCGAGGGAGGTTGGAGGTCTTGTCAAGGGAGCGCCAAACATCGTCAGGATTTGGAGAGAGGACCACCTCCTCCTCCTCCTCCATTATTCAGCCGCTTCATCTGCGGCGGCCATATATCTAGCGAGCGTCGATAAATCACCCCAGCACCACAAGTCACTGCTCCCCCCGTCTCGTGAATTTCAAATTTATCGCAGGAGGAGGAGGAGGAGGAGGAGGAGGAGGAGGAGGGAATCCCTCATGCTACATACAGAGGAGCTCCCTTCTTCTTGGGGCTGTCTACTGTCCCGCCCGATGGCCGCTAACGTCGCTGTTGCTCCTCTTCGCCGAGCGCTTCTGCTGCTCTTCAGCGCTCCTCCTCATCTCTACAAATACACGCAGCTCTTCTTCCAGCGGCTCCTGTCGTTCCGTCGTCTTCTCGTTCATCAGACGTCGTTCTCCGCCGGTCGTCTCAGCCCTAAAGTCGTCCTCGTGTACTCTCCATCCGTCATGATCTTACCAGTCTTGGCTTTTCGTCCGTCCGTCGGTCTTTCCCGGTCGCCGCCGCCGCCGCCTCCTCCGTCGCCGCTGGTCTCCGTCAGTCGCCTTCGTGGTGATCCGCATCTCCTCAACTCGCCGCGTACAGTCACCACCAGCTTCCCGTGTTAGGGTAAACTTACGCACCGTAATGACACTCCTGTGTGATACGTTGGCATCTTAGCTCTGTATATATCTCATCTTTGAATCTTGAATTGTTTAGTGAGTCTTGTATCTAGTGATGCTATATTACAAACACTTTATAGTCCAGTCTGTTACTTTTGTACTGTATTTTACATCTTAATACAGCTGTATTTTCGTCCTTTTTCGAAGAGGGATGCGTATGGATATAATCAATGTATATAAATGTATTCTGAGATGGACCTTTATATTGTTCAATGCTTAAAAATCTATACTATTCTTGACCACTGGACTGTTCACGTTTATCTGCTTAAAGCCTCCCATATAACACTGTGATTCTACTCTGAGAAACTGTGGTAACCCTCTTCAGCCAATAACATTGACTTAGTAGACCAGATTAAATTCTAATGCTGATCCTCCTAAGCGGTTTGTGGCGAGTCTAAAAGCGAAAGCTTTTGATGTATTGAGCAACACCGCGTCGAGCCCAGCGGTGGGCGGCGTTTGAAAGGAGAGAAAAGGATTTTTTTTTTTTCTCTTTTGGCCTCTCAAAAGGCTGATGGCAGGTGACGGACGCATCCACGTGAAAAACTTATAGGCAACTCGAGTTTCTTTCCCGTAGCTCTTCCTCCAGCGGCTCCTGGCTCTGCTGAGGCCACAACAGTATGTGGTGAGTGAGGCAACATCCCCCTCTTTGGCCTCAGCTTTTGTAGCAGGTCCTTCAGAAAGAGAGAGTAAGCACGCAGGCAGGCAGGCAGGCAGTCCCCATGTTTGCGAGATCGGAAAGAATTCGCTTCTCGTTTCAGAAGTAGACCCCAGCGTCGCACATAAGACCCGAACCGGTAACAGATCGGCATCCTCAGAAAAGCTCCAGATCTCAATCAGGAGACAATAAGAGGGGCGGGAGGGAAAGACAGTGAGAGGGAGGGAGGGAGAGAGAGAGAGAGAGAGAGGAAGGAGAGGAGAGGAAAGAGAGATAGACAGAATGAGCCCAAAAGACGACAAGGCTCGGGAGGTAATTCCACCCGGCGCTGCAAATCTTTGCGATGAGAAAGCGAGCTGGATGTCTTCATAGGAACTGACGAGCCCCCTGCTCACGTCCTGCCTCTTCAGGTAAACACGGGGAGATTTTCATAAAACCCTCACACTCACAGCGACAGGAGGTGGACCTACTTTGGGGGAGGGGAGAGGAAAGGAGGAGTTGACGAGAGAGAGCCTTTTCGTGGATCCTACAGCATATTAATCAACCCCCGCTGTCCCAAAATATGTAAAACTTGGGGATGTAGGGAGACTTAATTTCATCGTGAGAGCACTACATCACCCAGCCGTCAGCCAAAGTCCTCCCCTACCCCTGCCCGCCACGGCTGACAAATGGATTGGGTGGTGACCGTGTCTCAGGTCATCTTGGCCAGTCCTACATCGAGTTATCTGTGTACACTACCGCCGGGGGTCGTTGTCTCCCTAGTCATCAGGGTGGGTGGGTGGGATATAATCACTCGCGTGTTATGCTGTCGTTGACCAGTCGTCAATAGGTCATCAGGATCATGACGAGTAAGGATGTCTGGGAGATGTGTTACGATGTTTGTATATGGGTCGCGAGAAGTCTCTGGATGCTGGTGTGTAATCAGGAGTTCGTTTGTTATCGTCATTAGAAGCCACGTTGGGGGTCGTGGGGTCACTGTGGTCGTGGTGTGATGTTGCTAAATTCATGGTAGAAGTCGTATTTTTCGTTGTGGTCGTAAAGAGGTGTTTTGGTTGGGATAGATGTAAGGGGTCGTTTCACTGTGTATCGTGTTGTGGATATAGACGACCGTGGCCTTGTGTGTGGTTTGTAGGGTGAGGAGGTCGTGGGGTTATACCAGACGAAAGGTTCTGGTTGGAGAGGTCACGACCTGGAGGTTTGCGATGGTGGTGGTGGTGGTGTAGTGGTTGTGGTGGTGGTGGTGTAGTGGTGGTGGTGGGGGTCGTGTCAAGAAGGTCATAGCCCTGAAGCAGTGGTTGGACCTTGAGCCAGTCAGTAGTCGTGGATGCTATAGCCCTAAGGCTGTGGTGACGAAGGTCTTTGGTTCGAACCTGCGGTACAGGAGATTGTCCTTTGGAGGCTGTGGGTGTTGGTGGAATTGTGGTGGTGGTGGTGGTAGTAGTAGTACTAGGAACTGTGGTAGTAGAGTTTGACGTCGTATGCTGGAGACTGTGGTGGTGTTGTAGGTTTGAGTGTTTGATGATGATGTTGTTCGTTGGAGATCATCTGCTGGAGGCTGTGGTTTCTGGTGGTGATGATGGTGATGGTGGTGGTGGTGGTGGAGGTCGTTCGTGGTGGTGTTGGAGAAGAGGCAGAGGAGACCATAACCTCTGGCTGGTGATTCCGAGCCCTCCCCCTTCCTTATCGATCATTAACACTACCTCGCATTATGGTTGCGCGCCGAACGAATATGGAATGTCCATCGGAGACCAGCGAAGATGGCGATTAAGGGAAGGATAACAGAGGCCAAAATTACAGAGTTGGCGGGCCGGGTCCTGACAAGCGGGCCTTGCCGTCACTGAAATTATACCCTTGTACCCCCCTCCCCGCCACCCCCCTCGATAAATGATACCCCCACCAGGAGAACAGTATGAAAACGTATCATTTTCCCCCGGCCAAAGCCTCGCCTCTCGGCCGCACTTTGCGTCCTGCCCACGGAATACCCTTGCTAGTGCAAAACTTGCTGCGGAACAGAGTGCGAAATTGCGGCGTCGCTCCCGCGTTGCGGCCGTGCCTGGCGCAGGCAAAGCGGCCCTCTCGCCCCCTTCTCTGCCCCTCGCTGCGGGCGCCGCTCGCCAGGGCCCGCCAAGTGCAATTACTGTGGTATTTTTGACGTTGTGACGTTGGACGAGAATGTGTAGTGGTCGGAGGTTGGTGGAGGCGGAGGAGGCGGCGGTGGTGGTGGAGGAGGAGGCGGCGGCTGCGGCGGCTGCGGCGGCAGTGGAGGGCGGAGGAGGAGCAGGTGGAGTGGTGGTGTGGACCGCGGGGAGACTGGCCTGCGGCGTGCCGCCGGTCGCCCACCTCTGATTTTACAATTTTCTGCACGAAACAGATGAGAGACGAGATAACAGTTAGAGATAACCATTACGATAGCAGGTGTCAAGCGAGGTGCGGCCGGAGCCACGGGGGGAACGACAGAGGACGACCTGCCAAAATCTGTCTGTCTCTCTTACTCCCTCACACATGACCCACCGGGAGGAACGGCCTGGAGCAAACCTCGAAGACGACGACACCATCACCACATCTTAACATCCACCACCAGCCACATCTACGGCCGCCGACCCTCACCACTTCCAGGGGACTGGAAGAAGACACCGCCTCCTCACCACCACTACGATCACACGATAACAACATGGAAATCATAACAAATGAGGATGTTTCAGGTGTTGTGATGAAGTCCTCGCTTGTAAGTCTCCCTCTCTGTCAACCTCACCACCACAACAGACGCCACTCAGTAGAGGAAAATCTTCAATCTCTTCCCTGGAGCTTGGTGGATGACCTGGACCTCACCAGACGCAAGAAAAATAGACTCATATCCTTTTTTTTTTCCAGCCAGTATTACACGAAGGAAGAACACCACCAACCCAAGAGAGTCCACATAAGACTCGAAGAAGAAAAAAAAGAAGAAAAAAATTATGAGGGACTTCGATGAAATCACTTCAGCGAGCTCGAAGGATCGAAGCCTTTTATATGTATATACACAGGTCCTGAGCGAAGGAGGAGGAAAAAACAATACAATAACCCGACACCCCAACATCGCTGCCGCAGATGCAACACCCGATAGCGGCAGACGACGCAACAACAACAACACAACAACAACAACAACAACAAAAATAAGATAAAGGTGATACCTCAGCGTAAAATATAGGTAAGGTGTTCTCAGAGAGGGAGAGATATCCCCTGAATGTGTTGGGGGCAATACGCCGGGCGATAGATTAAATGTAAATTCAGCTGTGCCAAATACCCTCCAAAGATTTTGAAGCAAGACGTAATCATATTACTTTATGGATCTTAAAGTGTGGAACAATATATATATATATACCCCAGCTGACTGGCGGGGGGAGACACACACACACACACACAACCAAGATCTCATGAATATAATAATTACTTAAAAGAAAATATGAGAGATACCGAAAAAGGCCCAGAAATATAATCTAAATAAAATGTAATTATTGTAGCATTAAATACCATTAACTTAAGGAAAGATAGGGATTCCATTAGCGCTATCGTGCGAGTGTATAGACTCGGTGATGGAAATCAACTCTAAAATTTACCAAAAGGTCTGTTCGTTACGAATGTCATTTTTCACAGATCCCGGCCATACAGACTTAATCTAAAATCATACACGTGTCTAAGTTCGCGAAGTTCCTTGTACGTATCTAAGTCGTGAAGTTCCTTACCTTTCGTCAAAGAAGTTTTCAGTCTTGCGTCAATGAAGTTCCTTGTCTTTACGTGAATGAAGTTTAGTGTCTTACGTGAATAAAGTTTCTAGTCTTACGTGAATGAAGTCTCATCTCTTACGTAAAATCATATCTACATATTTTCCTAAGCTTTGCTGTGGACGTGTTATCCATCGCTGCAGGGAATGTGAGGAATATCCATGTCAACAAACGAGTGGAAACTTTGTGTCACAATTTTCTCTTATACACACACACACACACACACATACACACACACACACACACACACACACACACACACACACATACACACACAAAGATTATATATATATATATATATATATATATATATACACTCATGAATACGAGAACAGTCATATACATTGCATAAATGCGCACAAACACACACCAATACACAAACAAAAACACGTTTTGCACACCATTATATCATGTGAGTCGCGCTGTGTGTGAATGTATATATATATATATATATGTGTAGATACACGTGTTTACATATGGGTGTCCACCCTGTGTGAGTATGTGTATCTGAGCATTTCTGTGCGTTTTTTTGTTCGTGTATGTATGTGTACGTATGTATATTTGTATGTGAATTTGTATGCGTTTGTATGTACGTATGCGTGTGATCTTTATGGGTTTTTGTATGGCTGTGTTTCTATGGAAGGATTTGTTCGTTTTTTTTCAGTTCATTCAACAGTGCGGTTCCCTGGAGGATCTAGAGATATATTGTTTGAGATTAAGAACTAGAGTGAATCATTTCAAGGTGAAAGATGTAACGGCGATATTTGATTGTAATTAATTTAAAAGTGCATTGAAGGGCATGGCATATTTTCAGTCTTAGAAAAGTAATGCGCGCGCGCATATATATA
>JAUTXX010522806.1:296-10860 GCA_032273605.1 Panulirus laevicauda | reverse complement strand
AGAGAGAGAGAGAGAGAGAGAGAGAGAGAGAGAGAGAAGGTTGAAGAGAGATGATGCGAAGAAGAATTAATGTGACGGGAGGGTTTTGAAACCACTGTTGTTAACAGAGGGGTGGCTGATGAGCCACGCCTACATATGTGTGAGTAATATTCCAAACTTGTTTGTTTGGCTGGTTTCTTGGGTTAAACGACCATTGACCTATGAGGAAGAAGGTCAATAGGCCTACAACCTCGTATTTGTTATGTGCTCTTGTTTCAAATACCTAATTGTCCAATAAGAAGTAAATCTATGAACTAAATCTAAACAAAATATAGTTAACTGATTGAATCAGGCTACTCTCTTGTGTGAATAATACACTTATACATATTGAACAGCTGCTCACGGGAAAAAAATATATATATATATATACCGCACCTACATAATAATCTCAGCTTTTGAGGAAGGAGAATTTGGGATATTGATGATTTAAGGTTTCCAAGACAAGAGTTGAGAAAATGATTATGCTCGCCATATTTCTATCACATTCCTTATTGTATAGTTATCAGTAACTTGTATTCTTGGAGATTATTACATTCTAATCTATTCCTACTTCATGTGTTGATCAGTCATTTATATATAAATACAAAAAATGATATAAAAATAGATCTTTGGCATCGCCGGTATAATTCAAGTCATTGTCACGCATTCAAACACAACGTCACCGACAAAGTATAAAGATGGTGTCTTCGAGCGTCGGACGTCATGCGTTGCGCTTTTTAAATCCAGCAGCTTTATCATGAGATGGAGTACCACCACAGTCTAACTGTGAACCGAAGGCTCGTTCTGAAGGGCAACCGTAACGGAACTGACGGAAAGTGACGGCGCGTAAACCTTACAAGCGTCACTGTGGAACGCGGAGTTGTTGTCAGACAGACAGACAGACGTGTCCGTTATGCAGTGGAGAGGAAGACGCACAGTGACTTAGGATCGAGTCGCGCGTCGCCCTGTGGATCTGATGCAATTGTTATGGAAATTTCACTGGATCGGAATGCTGTAGGATTAAATCTGACTATTGGTAGTTAACTGTAAGCTTTATATATGATATTTCTTTTAATATATATGAGTATAAGTAATGCCATTACGTATAGTCTCATATACCAGTATATAATAGTACCCCATATACTATGGCTAAAATCATGTCTTAATTATGGTAGCTATTTTTGGACGAAAGCAAAAGAAGAAATTAATAATGAGGATCGAAGTGAAAAGAATGTTGAGAGAACTGATGATATACTGCTGTGTTGGTAGGTCTGTCATGTTGGGTTATCGGAAGATGGAAGTGAACTGCATAGCTTTGATCTTCGAGATAAAGGACAAATAGTAATAGCTAAACCTCGTATACCACTTTATCTCCGTTTCAACATAACCCCAAGACCTTCCACGCTCACGGGGGACAACTACCATTAAAGAAGAAAACCGAACACTCACTACTCACTCACTCTTCACACAGACGCACAACACAACACTTTATAACCTATGGTTCCGACCGGGCGGACGTGGCGAACTCCCTGAGCGGCGGAGGAGCCACACCAAGATGAAAGGGATCAGAGAATCTCTCGGCGACAAAAGACTCATTGGGGCTCCTTGGAGGGGGGATGAGGTGGTGGTGGTGGCGGCGGCGGTGGTGGTTTTACGTAAGCACTTTAAGTAGCAGGAGGAGAGGCTGACCGACCAGCCAGCCAGTCCTGGAGGCATGAAACAAGTAAACATAAACAATGGAAGGTAGGAAGAAGCCAGTCCTTCACTCGCTAGCTGCTGAGATGGACGCAGACGGCTCACAAGGACCGTGGTCGTCGGAATGTTACCTGGAGAAGAGAGAGAAGACAGCAACATCATGACGGACGTATAGGAATGAGGGAAGGGAGGTGATCGCACCAAGAGTCCGGGAGGCAGGAGGACCACTGCTTTCATTCTTGGCCAGCAGGGAGGTGGAGGGAAGATCTCAACCCAGTATTGTGAGCAGGACCCCGTGTACTGCCTGCTACGAGTGTGAGCAGGACCCCGTGTGCTGCCTGCTACGAGTGTGAGCAGGACCCCGTGTACTGCCTGCTACGAGTACGAGTAAGACCCCGTGTTCTGCCTGCTACGAGTGTGAGCAGGACCCCGTGTACTGCCTGCTACGAGTAAAAGACCCCCCCCCTCCCCCCTCTTAAGATATGGAGCAGCTGCTCAAAATAAGAATTCGGCCAACAATATGACACCTACATGGAGGCTTTTGAGACACGGTGTGTTGTCATGTTCATCATCGAAGATTTCCCGGATGCGATGTAGGAGATGGTTAAGTTCATCATACCTTTGTTCATTCCACGGTGGGTCTGGAGTGGCATGAAAAGTGAACTGTGGAAAACGAGTCATATCTACTACCTCACTTTACCATCATATAACCCAACATGTTTATCAGTGGATGTTACACCGAGGGTCACCCCTGTGGTGACCTGTGACTCATGGAGGAGGGAGGAGGTGGTCAAATGTGGCAAGGGAGATTTTCCTGAAGCGATTGTGACGTGGGCAGGAACCCAGAGTACGATGGTATTAAAAGGTAACTGAGTTATCATAGCCGTACCTCCAGTCCATCTTTATTACCTCTGACATTGAATGTTAACTGAATTATTCGTGTTTGATGGACGGAGTGATCGAGGGTGGATGATTATATTATCGTAACTCGACCCGTGCCAATAAGGGCCACCCCAAGCACAGGCACCCAACGTGTGCCAGAAATGGCACCCCAAGCACACACACACACACACACACATTCGACCTGTGCCAGTAATGGCACACCCGACAAGGTGCTGTCATTGGCCATGCCAAGCTTACATTTGGCGAATCTCTACACACACACGACGGTGTGTTCACATGTGTTTATACCATGACGTTGACGACAGACCCAGACCAGAAATGACCTATCTTGATGGTCTACGACACACTGGTCTAAGGCCAGGGCCTGCGCCATGGTATAGAGACCAGACAGATCCAACAACTCTTTCGGTACGTATGTTTCAACTTGTAAAGATACGTAATATTTGGCTGATATACCATACGAACAGCCGTTGGGCATTCATTCCAGCAGCGCAAGTCGTCTATCTCCTCAGAACAGCCCTTCGGCATGACCGCGTCTCGTGCGAAGCAAATTATTGGAAAGTATAAGAATAATAATAAAAAAAAACTTGCCTCTGGTCCTCCTTGCCACTGAACTGCACATATTACAATTCAGTTGGACCCGAGGCTCTGTTTATGTTCCGACTGTTCTAGTTTTTACCAACTCTCAAGCCAACTGCTGGGGAGCTCTACAGCATTCCCTTAAGCTCGTCCTCTTCCTTCCCTCCCTAAGTCAACCCCCTTCAAGAGCCCTCCTACACACTTTCCTTCCAGATTCTTCAACTCTCCAAACCCGTCTGTCCCTCAGGCCAGCCCTGCAAAACTCCCCTCTCAAGTTTTTCAACTCCAGACACCAGTCCCTTCTGTCACCATGCAAGAGATGTGTTCATAGTTTTCCAGCCAGCCTACCTGGACCTGAAGGCTGGACTTGGACCTGGAACCTGTACCGAAAACCTGGACCTGTACCTGGAGCTTGAACCTCGACTTGAAACCTGCACCGAGAGCCTGGACCTGGAACCTGTACCTGTATACGAGGCCTCGCATCTAAGGTCTTTACCTGACAGTCTTTAAGGAAGCCTAGAAGACCCATCGCTTCCATGTAAGATGTCAAAACTTTCTGATGAAAAGAACAAATAAATATATGATTTACGAGACCTAGAAAACAGTTAGGAAGAGACGCTGATAAAGCATAGAATGAAGAAAGATTAAGTATACCAACGAAGTTAAAAATACAGGAACTAATAGAATATAATGATACCAAACGAAATAATATAATCATAAATGTCCCCAACATTCTCTTCATCAGATCAGTTCTCGCAAGTCTTACCTTTGACTTATATCACAGATTCTGGCTTGAATGCCCTTCAGCTCTTGATACAGCCATTAAATCCAACTAGAAACATGCCAAATAACAGGATTGGAAACCAACGTATTCAGAAACAAACAGACAGGGAGACAACGCTTCACCTAATGGTAGATCGAGGCAAGGGTGGAACCATCACAATGACTCGTGATTCCACACATCCAGTCAGTGGAACCTTCAGGCTCACAAACCTGACGTCTGTAAGACCAGTGGAAACTGGTGTTCTTGAAGGCGACGGTCTACCGCAGAAATAGAGAAACCCTCAAGGTTTTCTGGTGTGAATACGGAGTCCTGTCAGTGTGTGTGGTGAAGGCGTAGTGGAGTCAGGGGGTTAGGATTCTCTTCTGAATTATACACAGAATAGGATGTGTTGGTGAGGTTTCCTCAGATTCGGTGCAGTCTACTTAGCTTAAAAGAACAGGATCACACACACTCATCTATGAAAGCCGATGATGTATACACTAATGTTTACCTTAGTGGCATCCATGCTTTCTTTTCAAAACAAGACAGAAAACGGAAGTGAATTTTGATGGATAACTAAGTTTAATTTCACTTTGTCGAGAATGTCCCAGAGTCTAACGGTCAAAAGTCAGGAGGAGTTTGGTTGGGGACCAGGGTTAGTTGCTCTGTAGGCTAGAGTCAACTTACAGAGTCAGTGGAGGTCTGTGTCGGCTGGTGGTGGTGATGTGTGTGAGCGTGGCGTCGGAAATGGCTGGCGGAGTTGGCGTTGACGTCCATGAAGCCCATGGTGAGAAGGGCGGGGATGGCCAAACCCAAGGGAGCCATGATGGCCACGGGGGCTCCAAGGGCGCCGAGGAGAGCCGTCGTTATGGGCAAACCGACAAAAGCTGCCGCCATGACCTGTCGCATCATAGTGCTATGGTGGTGATCGTCGTCTTGCCCTTCGGAGGGCACTAGTGGCGGCTCGTCGGGGATATCCTGACGCTGCAGGTTCAGGACGGCCGCTAGAGGAGGCGTGGCGGCCGCCTGACCCATGTGTGCATCGTCCAGGCTGCCCTCCTCCAGGTTGTGGCCTCGTAGTGGGCTCTGGGGAGCAACGCCAAGACCCTGTTCCTGGAGGGAGGCGAGGTGTGCCTGGAAGAGCTGGTTCTTCAGCAGGTTATGCGTCCCCGGCTGACCTAAGAAGGTCTGGGTGGGATCCAGGGTCCCTCCAGGCTCGTTCGTCTGGATTGGGTTCACCTGGAAGCTTTGCTTGTTGTCCAGGAGGTCGGAGAACGTAGCTGGGCTCAAGACTGTGTTTCCAGGCACACGAACGACTTTATAATTTGGACGGCTCTGGAGGCCTATGTGCTGGGCCAAAGGACTTGGGGTGATGTAAGGGGTATTGGAGGGTACAGTTTGAACACCTGGTCTGATATTTTGAGGATCAACTGGAGGCGCTGATGCAGGATTGTGTACAATGGGTCTACCATACCCATAAACACCCGCGTCTTGGAAGGTGGAGTCGAAGTCACCGGTCAAGTTTTCCTCGTCATTCTGGATGTTGAAGTCTTCAGTCTGGTTCAAGAGACCCAGCACTAAGGTTATGGCATCCAGGAGCTCCTGGTTATCTATGTTGGATGCTGTTCCTACAGATGGAGCAGCAGCTTGTGAAGATGGTAGTAAGGTTCCATGCTGGTGTTCCTGGGCTGGTGGTGTTGGAGTGGAGAGCGAGTCTTGCTGTGGAGCTGAAGCGGAGGACGAGTCTTGCCTTGGTGTTGGAGTGGTGTTGATGATGTACGTGGGACAACCCTCCTGGAAATCGCAGGCAATATTGACGTTGCCAGTGGGTCTCGTCCCCAGAGCTTCGTCGTAGATGTACGTGTTCTTCCTGTTGTCCTGTGTTGGCGGGCCCTTCGGTCGAGTCCTGAGGATAAAAGTTGGACATCCGTGTCTTCGAGAGCACGCCACGCTCACGTTGGGCCCCGGGAAGACGTCGCTGAGGACGGCGGTCGTGTTTAAGACACCGTCCACGATGATCTGGGGTCTGGGTCGTGGCCTTCGGACGCCGGTGAGGAGAGGGGGTCGAAATAATCCAGGAGGTTGGAAACTTCCTGTAGAAGGTCTGATGGCCGGGCGAGGCGGCGGACGGTAGAAGTTATTATTACTCGTTGACGTTCCACCGTTTATGATGGTCGTTGACGAGGACACGACGCCGTCACCACCCTCTGCCTCCGAGGTGGCTGACGATCCTTCATCTGTGACTGTGGCAGCCACACTGGCCGACGACCCCATCCCGCTCACGCCCTGCCTCTGATCTGAGCTTAAAGCTTGGCTCGGGAAGGGCAACCCGAGGGGATACTGACCAGATGGACCAAAGTGAGTGCCGTAAGGGTCTACATACCCAGGATACGGAGGATAAGGCTCCTGTGAGTAAGGACTTTGAGGGTAAAGCGACTGTAGGTTAGGCCTTAGCGGGTAGAGTCCTTGAGGATACCCAGTTGAAGGGAAGCCCACGAGATGATGGAAGTTCTGAGGGTCATATAGACTATCCTGTGGATCACTGATGCCAGGAATGATGAATGGGTATCGTTGCTCCTGATAGCCGGGATCTTGTGAGTGCTGAGGCAGCGGAGGAAACCCACCACCCGTCGATGTAATGGCGGGAAGGTCTTGTTGAGGCAAAACCTCTGGACCCAAGTTTGTTGTCAGAATCCCTCCTGATATTTTGACTGGCTTTGTACTCTGACGTGTGATCTGGTGAGCGAGTTCACCACTCGAAGAAGGTGGAGAGTCTGTCTCTAGTTTGGTGGTCTGGTGGGTCGATTGCTGTGCCAAAGGAGCAAAGGCGATTCTGTTGTCAGCAAGACCAGTGATCGGGTCAATATCCTGTGTTGCCTGTACCATGTTGTTGGAGGCGATGGCAGGTGTGAGGGATGGAGGCTCGGTCGCCACAGCCCCTGGGATTATGAAATCTGAAACTGGACGAGGAGAGTTGAATCCGTCTTGACTTGAGAATGTCGGACGGGGTGCTTCTTCAGGGGAATTAAGGAAGGAGTTACCAGCGTGCGTTGGACCAAGATATCCTGGATTGGACGCACTGGGGTAAAAGTCCGAATGCTGGGGAAGTCGGTAAGGGAACTGGGGTGCCGGGATGTGAACACTAGCAAGTTCTCCGTCACTGTTTGCCTCAATCACGTCCAGTCTCTGCAGGTTCTCTAGGAGAGGGTTATAGCCTGGCGGGGGCACGGTGATGGGTGGCCGAGTGGTGGCGCCCCCGACTATGAGGAGGTCGGCAGGATGGACGGGTCGGTTAGGAGGACGCGAGGTGGTGAAGACATACGTCGGTTGCTCAGGATCCCCTACGAAAAACGGAGAAGGACCCAAATCTTCGACCTTGGGTACGCCGCCGACCTGTGGGGAGCTTGGGTCTAACCCCGGCTTGGATATGCGAGAACCAGAGTCGTTTGTTATATTCCTCACGGTGAAGGAGGCTGACGGAGGCTCAGGAGAGCCTAGGAGAGTCTCACGGACGACGGGCGACGGCTGAGCGATGATGCTGGACGGGGGGCGCCCGGGAGCTGCGGGTCGGGCGTTGGCATTGTGTAAGATCAGTTGAGCAGGATCAACAGGGCCGCCGCCCGCGTAGCCCAGCGGCCCAGATGTGGGCTCTCGTGTTGTGGCTTCGCTCTGTTGCGTAAGGTTCGACGTGCGGGAGAAGTTTCGATGTTCTGGGTAAGCCAGGGGAGTGGAGCTCAGAGCCCCAGGCTGGACCGGATTCGACGGGCGAATACGTAAGGGGTTGAGACCTGTGGACTGACGTTTGTATGTCATCCTGTCCTGTAAACCCTCACCGTCCCCCTGGTGGCGAGATCCTCCACTCCCTGATGACACCTGTGCATCCCTGGCCTTCGGTGACCCTGGAGTGGAACTGGCGGGTGACCTGAGCTCAGGTTGACCCTCGATGCGCTGTCGCAGCTCAGCACCCTGCCTTGTGTTGACCATGGGTCGCGGGTACAATAAGGTCGACTGTATTTCGTCGTCCTCACCGACGGGCGAGGGACGAGCTGTGTATGGCTGCCCGAGACTGTGTGTCTGATGACTTCTACTGTTGGTCTGTGAGTGTAAGCTATTGTCGCTGCCTGGATGAGTGTTCACCGGACCACTTCTGGTAATGTTCTGTACACCAGGCGAACCCTGAGGTCCTCCAGCCACTATGGGAGGAGATGTAGGTTCCTGGGTGTTCCTCCCGTCCTGTAGTGAGCCAAGACGCGGGTCCTGCCGCATCGGGTGGGTCTGTGGGGTGAGGAGCGGTGGTGGTGGTGGTGGTGTAGAACCACGGGGAGACCGTGACACCGGGGCGCGTGACTTTGGCAATGCGAGGGAGGCTTGGGGAGACACTGGTAATGGTCCGTTTGGGTTGGGTGACGGAGGGAGTTGGGGAGTACGATGCAGGAGGGCGGCGGCGAGGGGCGTCAGTAGGTCAGCGTCCCGCGGCCCTGGCTTTGAGGCGGGGTGCAGGAGGGAGGAAGTATGGCCGGGTCCAACTCCTACCGTTACTGGCCCAAGGGGCAGCATCACCACCTGCCCCACAACTGCACCGTCCCCGACCTCACCACCTGCCATGTCTGATTGCCCAACTGTCTTGCTTACAGGTATGTTTGTGTTGCTTACTTGTTTATCTATCTTGCTTAGTTGAGCCTCTGCCTTGTTCAGTCTCGCACGCCCTCTGCTTGCTCGACCTGTGGCAGACATGACAGAATGGCTCAACGCTGGTGACGGACTTTGCAGTAAACTTTCGTCTGCTTTGATTGATTCTCTGTCTGTCGTCTGCGACTCTCTGTCTGTCATCTGTGAGTCTCTGTCTGTCGTCTGCGACTCTCTGTCTGTCGTCTGTAATTCTCTGTCTGTCGTCTGTGAGTCTCTGTCTGTCGTCTGTGAGTCTCTGTCTATCGTCTGTGAGTCTCTGTCTGTCGTTTGTGACTCTCTGTCTGTCGTCTGCGACTCTCTGTCTGTCGTCTGCGACTCTCTGTCTGTCGTCTGTGACTCTCTCTCTCCTGTCTGTGACTCTCTGTCTGTCGTCTGCGACTCTCCGTCCGTTGTCAGCGACCGTCTATGTGCTACATCCTGCGAGTCTCCGTCTCTCGACAGTGAACCTGCGTCTGCTGTGGCTGGACCGTCGTCAGCTGTCAGTGAGTGTCGGTCTGGTGACGTCCAGTCTCGGTTTCTTCGACCCCTCGTGTGGGGGAGGGTGGGACGAGGCGCCCCGAGCAGCAGCAGCAGCTGCTCCACACGCTGCTGTCGTTGTCTTGTCGTTCCAATGATATCTGATGTCGTCTCATGTCGTCGGACGTTGCGTCTCGTCGTTGTCTCTCGCTCGCCGGTCGTTTGGGAGAACTCACGAACGTTTGGTTCGTAAGGAGGACGTAAATTCCCGACTATGGGGACAGTTTCGTAAGTGCGGATGTTAGTAGGAACGCGAGTGGGAGGGAGTGCGTGCGTCCTCCCCCACCTGGTGTTAGTAGGTGGGCGTCCTGTAGCGTAGACGCTGGAGGAGTCCAGAGCGAGGCGGAGGCTGCTGAATGGCTCGTCGGACCCTGTGATCGGTGACCCGTTACCGGGCGTGACCTGAGGATATGTAGCGGAGGTCGGCATCTCGTCCTGTACGGTACCCACAGCAGCAGCGGCCCGCACCACGCCACCACCCGAGGCTACGAACGTCAAATGTAGGGGAGGATCCCGTTCCATAGGTGCAGGAACGTCCTCCCGAAGGCTTACCTTATAGACGGTGCCTCGATGCGATTCTCCGTTGGACTGGGGTGATGATGGTCCTCCGTCACCCACAGTATCAGTGCTCCCATCTCCACCAGGAAGGTCCTCTGAGCTCCCCGTCTGGAGCTGGCTATATCTACTCGAGGACGACACACGTAGATCTCCGACACTCTCGTAGGGACGTGCAAGAGGCGCTGTTGCACGGAGGAGAGGAGGAGCCACCACCCCAGACGCAGGTGGAGGTGCGAGGCGACACAGATGACAGAGCAACAGCAGCAGTAGGCCACAGAGGGCCGCCTGCTGTGGCGTGACACCCATGGTCCCCCTCCAGTCAGTCCACAGTACCGTAAAAGCTCTATGCACTGACCTCAGGTCACATTTCCACCCACACTCGCGTACGGAAGGTCAACACGCAACCTTGACCCGTCAGGCAGAACACTACCGCCGTGACACCTAACCATCCTGCTGGCTGACACGGCACACATCACACGCCAACATGATCACACACACACACACACGCACGATCTGCACATCACATACAAGACTGGAGGTAGAAGACGCGGGAGGAGAGGGTGTGAAGCGGCGGACAAGTCCTCCTCCTCACTCAACGGTTCCACGGCGTCGACTGAGCAGCTCCTCCTCCCACAAGAGCGCGCGAGGCGCTTACTGGATGGACCCTGTGCGTCATAGACCGGTCACTGGCCAGAGACCAAACACTGACCTGGTTGGCTTGGGGTCTGACGCCACAACCTTGCGACGGAGCTTCGAGTGGCCAGGGGAAGGAAGGCCTCGGACGCGTAACACGTTCCTCTACACCACACACTCCGAAGGTGGTGACGTCGAGGTAATCATGTG
>JAUTXX010522784.1:0-11338 GCA_032273605.1 Panulirus laevicauda | reverse complement strand
TACTTTCATAGTATAAGACTGGTGGGTGAATGGCAAAGAATGACTGACAATATGGTAAATGCAGACAGCATACATATATTTAAGAAGCTGAATGATAAAGAATGTTGAAGAAATGGAGCCCCCATGAGTACAAAACTTTCTCCCTGTAAAGTACATATAGGTAATCAAAGGGTGGGGTACCTATAAGCACAGATAATCGAGGTCTAATTGTAAAACTGGGTTATCTGTCACACTGAAGACTTACCATTGAAACTTACAGAATCCCTTAGGTGCCATTGCCTACTTGCAGACTGTGCTGCTTCTCTAGGAAGACCTCCAATGAAGAGGGGTGAAGGGACTTGAAGATATTCATTGGAACCATCATTAACAATGGAGCGAGCAGTGCCTCGATCTATACGCATGGTGAAGTTCTGCTTAATGGTAAGCAGCTCAACTGAATGCCATTCTCCATCATTTACAACTTCATAACTGTAATGGGAAGATGATATGATCATCATTTATCATCCTGAAGTTAACCTTTCAGGTTGGGAAACATTAGCTCATATTCATACATTCAAATATGTCTGACCTGCGACTAAGTTCTAACTGAGACTATGCCTTGAACAGAAGTGGAGATACCAGAAGTACATAAATATGTAACATCACCACAAAGGCCATAAATAAACTAAACACCCTAGACATATACTGGTACTAAATCTGAACAAGAAAAATAATATCTTAATATCCTTTACAAACAATGCATCTGCTCCACGCTAAACTATTCATCATCTTCATGTCAACTGCTAGGTCATAAGCAAATATACCTAAGCTGCAAACCACATAAATCAAAGTATTCACAACAATTAACAACTGCCGAGCAACCACAAATATTTAACATATGCACAAGACAAAAATCCTTCCAATACAATCTCACTTCACTATGCCTGGCACTCAGTTCTTTCAAAGTGCATTAGCCCCTTCTCATCCAAACCACTCCATAATCAACCTTAAACCCCATGCAGAAATAAAATACCTGATCCCTGCCTCGTGCTTCATGAACCTACAATCACAAAACACACATCGAGAAGATCTGGTAGGCACTGAAGAACCATCCTCCTAACCCAATTTTAGACATCACTACACTCCCCAGACATAAATATATTATGCTTTTGTGCTAGCATTATGGACATTACCTATCCCTCCAGCGGTACAAATGCTGTTTCAACATACACAGGATCTAACATAAGTACGATGCAACTTCTACACTGGAGACACTGAAAAACCTACTTTACTGCCCTGTTCTCACCCAACAGAAACAAGCACACATCACATCACTTTATGATCTAATAACCAAAGTGGCATACTATTAATATGCATACAAAGCTTCATGTCTCTAACTGCTATTATCATGGAGCTATGGCACTGACACACTCACACACACATATACGTACATGCATACATACATATATACACACACACACACATATACATACATACATACATATATACACACACACATACACACACACACACACATACATGCATCAAACACCAAATTGAAAAAAAAATGTTCAGGTGCAAACCCTTGGGGTTCACCTAGTATACATAGCTTTTTAGTTCTCACTGTCATGTAACTATGACATCGGTACAGGCACAAAAAGAATGAGGATACCAGGATAAGAAAGTCAAAACAGAGATTTTGAAAAGAATAGTATGAACAAGGCAGGAGAAAATCTAGGACATTTTCATAAATCTATCAAAAGTAAGTTTTCAGTTAAACGGCAGCTAATCAGAATTAGGGATTCAAATGAATGAATTGGAGAAGATGATGTAAGGATATGTGAGGAACCAAAAAATGTTCAAGAGTGTTTTAACAATCAAAGACACTAGACCTTCAACAACAGTGAGATGGAATGGAGAGGTTTTAGAAAATATATTTAGATGTCTAGTAAAGACATTAAATGGAAGTAGATTTTGATCCACACGTGGCTCATGGTCTACATGAAATTTCACCATATGTGCCATAGATGTGACCACAAATGCTTAATAAACCTCTTGGAATACTATTCATGATGTCACTGGAGAGACACAGAATGCCAAGGGAACAGAAATGGTCAAACATCATAAAAATCTACAAAAAGGGAGACTGAGAACAGGCAATGAACTACAGGCTGGTCTCACTGATGAGTATCATCTGTAAGGTTCTGGAAAAGATAAATACAAAGCAACTGGATAAATCTTTTTCTTTTTTTTATAAAGGAGAAACTACCCAAGTGAGAGACAATACAGTTTCAGTGAAAGGAGTTCATATGCAAGAAAGCATTTGACACTATCCAGCATGCAAGATGATTAAGAACTGGATCATCAGGCAGAAATAAAGGGGACACTATTTAATGAATGGACGAAAAACTCATTGGAGGGAAATAAAGGACTGGTCGAAGTGAATAACGGAGTGCCACAGGGTTCTCTTTGGGGGGCCTTCAATCTTCTTGAAACAACTAAGTGATTTACCTGGGTATGGACTCCTCCCTGATTTATGTCTGCAGATGATGCAGTTCATAAGGAAAGTGAAAAGTGAGGAGTACTGCATCTACTTACGAAGGGCCCTAAACAGATGCCAATGTTGGTTTGACGCAGTGTTGATGAAATTCAATTCAAGCAAATGTAAAGAAATGAAGATGGGAGAAATTGAAACTTATGTCTCAACATGATTATTATGTAGCAGGAAATAAGCTTCAGGGTTGTGTATGTGTGAGAGGGGCCAGGTCACTGGTAGGCCAGTGAGTTAATCACTAAACTTTGAGAAGGAAAAAGCTTTCTATCTCAGACCAACAAATGGTCCAATGAGATCCCCCATGACATCACAGGACCTGAAGGGTGGAGGAAAGGCTGCACCCACAGAAGTCACAGGAAACTCCAAGTCAATTTCCAAGCACCATGGTAAAGTTTATATATCTCAGCATGTGCTGAAATACATGAAATAGACAAAATCCATTCCCCACTGGAATACGTGGTGGGCCAGTGAGTTATCCAGTTGACTGCAAAGTGGCAAAAGCTTTCTATCTCAGACTAACCAATGGTCAACAGAGATCCCCAATTACAACACATGATCTGAAATGTGAAGGAGAGCTCCCACCCACATGAGTTGAGAAGAAACTCCAAATCAATTCCCCAAGCACCACAGTAAAGTTATATCTCTTAGCATGTACTAAAACACATGGAAATGATGGAAACAATTCACCACTGAGTGCCGAGGAAAACTCACTGGCCTACTATATGGTGGTCCTGGGTTCAAAGCTTGCATCTGCATACAGGTGATAGAGTGACTGTCTTTTTGTTAAAAAATTCATCTCTTACCTAGTAAAAGATACTGTGAATTGCATTCTATATATATTTTTTCCACATAACTCTCTTCAATAGTTTTTTACCGAATGCATGAACTAATAATCATCTCCATATTCTGAAAAAAATATTGAAAGAAAAACTTAACTACTCTTTTTCAGAGTCCTAAGCATTCTACTCATAATATTCATGTCACTTGGTGAATGATACAGTAAATTAAGTTATGTATTTTCAACAGTTTATAGTAGATTCATAATTCATACACTGACAATAAACACATATAGAGAACTGGGTGGGAAAGTAGAGAGTTTACATTCACAGATTGGCAGGTGAATGATTGTCTTTTAGTTCAAAACATCCATATCTATATACTTTTCTTATACAATTCTCTTCAGTGATTTCTTACCTAAAGTGTGAACTAATAATTATATACATATATCAAAAAAATATAGGAAAAAACTACCTAGTCTTTCTCAGTTCCAACTGTTCTTCTGTTCAAATCATTCATCTTAAACTCAATGAATGATATGATATATTACCTTATTTCATTTACAGTTTCAATGAAATTTTCTTTAGTAAGTTCATGCACAAAAATCAAATTTCACTTAAAGGAATAATGGGTGACAGAATGCGCACATTTGCAGTGAGAGAAATGATTAATCGTCATTTGGTTCAAAGAACTCATCTCTTAATGAAAGATACAGTATCTTTCATAAACAATGCTCTTTAATAGATTCTTACCTAATGGATGAACTAATAATGAACTACATATTCAAAAAAAATATACAGTAAAATCTTTTCTAGCTTTTCTTGGAGTCCCAATCAATCTTCTGTTCAAGACATCCATCTTAAACTTAGGGAATGATATGGTAAACAGTAATCATTTATCCAGTTTTTAAATACAATTCTCTTTCATGGGTTCATGATACACTAACACCCCAAAAAATTACATATAACTAAAAATAATGGAAAAATGCGTTGTACACATGAGCATGCATTCACAGTGAAGCAAATGATCGATTGTCAATTGGTTTAAAACATTCATTTTTTATCCAGGGAATGATAAAATTAATTGCATCTTTTATATACTCTTTTTTAACTCAATCTTCCTCAGTAGGTTCTTACCACTGCATGAACTAATGGCAAGAAGAAAAATTCATGAAAAACCATATCAAGCCTTTCTTAAGAGTCCCAGTAAATTTTCTATTCAAATCATTCATCTTACTCCGTGAATAATGTGGTAAACTGCACTTTTCCGTATATGTGTCTTTGGTACATTCTTGAATCATTCATGCACAAAAAATAAATTATGTACCAAGAAAAATAATGGAGAAATGTATGGTACAAAAGAGCACATGTATTTGCAGAGAAGTGAGTGACTCAGTCTTTGCTTTCAAAACATTCATCAACGACTCAGTGAATGATATGGTAGAATGTATTTGTTTTCCTACACAATTCTCTTCAGTAGGTTCTTGCCTAATGCATGAACTTGTAAGTATCTGCATATCAGAAAAAAGTTATCTAGTTCCTAGACTCCCAGCCACCATGCAGCATCAGTAGCAGAGTCCGAGTTGGATAATGATCCACAACATGAAAACACGGTAGATAGTTGTCTGTCATTTTTTCATAAAATTTTGCTATTTCTTGCATTAGTGCTATCAACAGATGGCCTCACTCCCCCACATTCATTCTCTAGCTGTAATACCTGTACTGCACACTATTTCCATTGTTCAAGTAATGTTTTGAGTATTATTTGGTACTTATTTCCATTATAAGCATAGTATCTTGAGCATCATTATATGTTTTTAAGCATTTGGTTCTTAACCCCCTAATTACATGGAAATTAATGTACCTCTCTTGAGTTATATAACAACCCATCCATACAATAAAAGTGAGCTTTCATGCTGAGAAATGAATGGGTTTTACTGTTTTTAACCTAATACACAACAAAAGAAGAAGAAAAAGCTTATCCCATACCTGAACATGTTGGACACTGGATAATTTCCAACATCAAACGACACTCTGATGCGGCCCTTGAAGAGTTCCACTGCAAGATGAGCTGACTCGCCTGTGTAGAGGAGCACTCCATCTTCCTGGTGAGTTCGGAAGTGAAGAGTTACGTTGGATGAAGGTCGAGTTTTGAGGGGCTCCAGTGCAAGGAAGGAGTCATTCACACCAAAATGGACACGTGTCAGGTACTCACAGTGTTTACCTAGAAAGTCAATCAAAAAAATACTTCTTTAAACTATCATAGTAACATACCACTATGATTAAAGTATGATACAAATGTTTCAAAGATATTTTCAGAAGAGAAACAGTACTGATGATATGAATCTCTCATGGGATGTAACAATCATAAAATGGTGAAAATGATGTAACAAATAATCTCTCCATACAGAGAAACAGCATTCATCTGGAACTCTTTCCACAGCAAGCGAATTATTCTAAAGGGTAGTCAAGAGGTTAACTATCTCATTTTTTTGCCTCTTTCATTGTGCTTGGATAAAACTTATCAGGCCCAGCTGATTTATCCACATTACTCCAATCATCACTGATAGTATATCTTGAGCTTGTGTGTGAATTTGTTGCAGACAATCTCTCTTAACAATGAAACTATATTTGGGACCCAAAATGTATCTTTGTAAATACAGATGCAAAAATCTAATTCATCATTTTTGTCATGGTTTTCCTGTCCGAAGCAAGGGAATGTTTTCCATGATCAACAAAACAATCAACCAACTGACTGAGTGATGACTCTACTGACATAACTATAAAACCCCATAGAGTTTCTTATGCTATTTTCAGCAATATGCACTTCATATTGACTTTTACCTTGTCATAAAAGTCTCTTAGTTTCTCTAGGCAAATTTACCTAACTTACTCTATTATGTTAATTACGGGTCTCTTTGAGCTTCTCATGAGCTATATTTTTGGGCAACAGGCACTTGTTATTTCAACGTTCCACCACCTTGGCTTTGTTTTATAAACTGACCATCTACTAAACATTGGCACTTTTGTTCCCTACACAGCTTTGAAGGTCTTACTTTAGCTTTTCCATGCTACCTTCATGTCATTTTCATTGACCACATTATTCCAAGTTTGCCTGTCAAGAGCAATGTGCAGGTCATTAAAACTTGCTTGTTTATGATAGAAATTTTTCTAAAACAGTCATGCTAACACACATAACATGCAGTGGAAATGGCCTCAAGAGAAATTTGTCAGTGATCATTTGAACCAAATTTTTCTCTAACTTCAACATTATTACAGCCATCCACATTCATAATTAGAGCTACATCTAAAATATTCTCATTACGAGTAGGTTTCTCGACTAACTGGATTAGGGCACAAGCAAGCAAATTTAGGTAGAGTCTGTGCCTAGATACTGGAATGGAATTCTTTCCACTTAGATACTGGTATGTTACACTCTCCAGCTATGAATGATTCTTGTTCAATACAAATTCCAGCTAAATGATCAAATCTTTTGTCTACCTATGACCTTTTTTTTTTTAAAAACTAGTTCTACGGCTATTTTCTTAAAAAATGAAGTTGACATTCTTGATAGATACACAATTTTTTGCAATGGGATTAAATGGAGCTTCAACAAAGAGTGAGACACCACTGCCTATTCTTAAAGAAAGTGTACCATAGCATTGCTAATTCAGCTAGAAAATTTCTATTGTTGATATCTAACCAAGATTCAGAAGAAACAAACATATCACAATTTTCTTCTAATGCTGTAATTTGTAATTCCAAAATTTATTATAGTTTCCAAACAAAACAAAACTGAGAAAAAGGTACATTAAGATACATAGATTGTGACTGTGGGAAACTGTCCAGTATCCAACTGTTGGTTTCCCTAGCCATGAACTTAACCCTTCTGGAACAGGACAAGATGAAAAAGGTGTCTCATGAGAAACGGTGGAATCAGCAAAATTTGAAATATTGTAATAAAGAAAAGTATTGGGAGTCATTCAAACCCAAATGTCATACATATTTAAATGATGGTGCAATAAGTAGCAAAAAAGCAAACCCAGCATGTATCTAGCCATCAACTAAGTAAAATGGGACAGATAAAAAGTGAACTCTTCCCACTATGTTTATCAACAGGTAATTGAAGCATTCTTTTATGGAAGTGTGATATAGGTCATCTATAAATGCCTGCAGAAGGCAAGTACCTATTCAGGTGTAGATAGAATATCTGAAGACCAGCACTTTCCCAAAGTACGTGTATGATGTCCTTGCCTGATATGGTAATTCATGAGTTAATGAGGCTTAAGGATTTTTCCACTGCTTAATCAGAGTTGCAAGTGACATATGACATCTATACATGCCACTAGAGAGCATGGGCCTACACAAATGTGAATAAGAAAAGTTAAAACGTATACATTCAACCAGCATACTTTTCCTGTGAGATGCATAAACGTCTACAGTACTAAAAACATTAAAGTCCTAAACATTTAGAGTATATAGTTAAATGTCCATTTTATTGTGTTACCTACCTGAAAAGCCAGGAGAACATTTACATACATAGTCCTTTGAATTTGCAGGAACGAAACAGATACCATTCTGACAATCATTTTGTTGACATGGTGAAGTCTGAAGGAACACAGCAGGGCCCACCTCACAGAATTTTCCTGAGTAGTCATTGATACACTTGCATGTATATTCATTTATCCCATCTACACATGATGCCCCATTCTGTTAAGACAAATCATAAGAATGACAGGATAGTAGCAGAGCATTCATTGGGACATGTGTAATTAATTAACTTTAGAAAGCTGCAAACTACACAAAACTGTGCACTCAGAATCATCACCGGCTGCCTAGCAATCACAAAAACATAATACCTTTACAATGAAAATACTCCTAGTGCAGTCCTATCTTTACAAGCTTGGCACTCAGTTCTAAGCAACAGCACTAGACCCCCACCCAACCCACTCTACAACTAACCACCAACCTCCAAGTAGGAATAAAAAGCTTACCCTTGCCTCACACTTCAGTAACTTCTACCCAGAAATATCCTCACCCCAACATATATAACACTAAAGAAAAAAAATTCATACAATGAAATAGCCTGACAAGCACAAAACAATCAACCTCCCAACTCGGTCTTAAATCCAACAGACACCACACTCCCTAGGTAAACATGAGTCACACTCTGGATATCTCCCATCACTACTACATTACAAACACAGTTTCAGAATATCCCAAAACTCTTTATGATTTTGCTGCAACTACCCTGAAACAGTTTAGACATTTGGAGAGAATTTGTAAGGAAAGGTTGACAAAGAGGATATATGTGTTAGGAGTGGAGAGAACAAGGTCAATGGGGAGACCAAACTGGAGATGAAAGGATGGAGTGAAATTCTTTTTGAACAAACAGGGCCTGAACATGAAGTACGGTGAAAGGCATGCACGAGATAGAGTGAATTGGAATGATGTGGTATACTGGGGTTGACATGCTGTCAATTGTCTGAACAATGGCATGCAAAGCATCCTGTGTAAACCATGGAAAGGTCTGTAAGGTCTGGCTGTAGATAAGGAGCTGTAGTTTTGGTGCATGAAAGAAAAGGAAAAAAAGGCAACATACATTCTTTTCTTCTCCCCCACACCTGACCACTGTCTCTGCATCAGCGAGGAGCACCAGGGACAGACAAAGAGAGACTGCATTCACTCACATCCATACTCCAGTTGTCATGTGCTGAAAGCACAGCCTCCTATCCACAACCAGGCCCACAGACTTTTCCATGGTTTCCACCAAGCAGAAAACTGAGAGTAAATGTGAATAAAAGTAAAGTTATTAGGTTCACTAGGGTAGAAGGTCAAGTTGAGTGGGATGTGAATTTGAATGGAGAAAATTTGGAGGAAGTGAAGTGTTTTAGATATCTGGGAGTGGACTCGGCAGCAAATGGAACCATGGAAGCGGAAATGAGTCACAGGGTGAGGGAGGGGGTGAAGGCTCTGGGAGCACTGAAAAATGTGTGGAAAGAGAGAACATTATCTGGAATGTTTGTTTTCCTGGCACTACCTTGCTGATGCTATTTCCTGTGGGGCGGGTTGGTGCCAGGAATGGCTGAAGGCAAGCAAGTATGAATATGTACGTGTGTATATATGTATATGTCTATGTATGTGTCTGCATATGTGCACTGATGTAGGAAACAGTGATCAAGTATAACAATATAATAATAATAAAATAATAATAATCGTTATTATTATCATCATCACAACTATCATTTTATAACCACGGGGTACCTTCTCCAGCTGTGCTCCAATCAGAAACAGGGAAAGGATGGAATCCTTTGGAGTGAAAAGTTCTTCAACAAGATAGAACAATGATGATACAACCACAGTGAAGGCTGGCACAACCACAAGCAGGTGGAGTCTGATAATGACTGTCCTTTCTCTGATCTCATATTTCATCCCTGAACATTTACTTACCCTTCAACTCTGTTTCACTCAGAGATAGATCATCTAGGAGTCTCTTCTAAATCATATTCCTTATCTCTCCTTTCATCTCATCTTAATTAAAACCAATTACATCAAGACATTCTAGCCTAAGCTGAGGAACAGTCCTTACTCGGCTTATCTTCCTATTTCCATTTTCATAATGAGGATGATTTCCAGGGCCACACTACCACTCCTCTCAGTTTCTATAACAAACAGGAATTATGTGTATAATGCTCTTTTCCCTCATCCCATGGTAAAGTTATTAGTCTCACAAAAATTGAGTATATATATCTTTTTACACATCAAACTCAATGAGCTCAATTCCAAAATTCCATTATGAGTCTTCTCATTTCTTGATTTCATGAAAATGAAATGGGAACAAAATTAAATACTTACAGACTGTAATGGAGATAAGTGTACTGTTGGAAGCTTCTGCATGAAGAAGAAATTTGCTACATATGGCAACAAGTCCGTGATTACGTGATGATCTGCTAGGTTCTTTGAATATTTTTCTAGACGATGAAGATCATGACCTGTTATTATAGTTTTCAGCTCCCTCCATTCAATCTCTGCATTGAAGGAAAAATCAGGAGACACTTGTGTAGAAAACTATTCACTTTAAATTAGCATTCAAAGTATATCAAAAAGTGAATCAGTAAACTTTAAAAGCATGATTTTCACAAGTGTCAAACTGTACATTCTTAAGACCCTTCAACAATCTCTAGCACACAAAATAGGGAATTTCACATGTGTTACTGTCACAGTTTAAATAGGAACATAATATATACATAAAACCTGACCATTCACTATCATTATTAAAGAAAAAATCATATCAGCAAACACCAAAATGTGGAAAACTATTTACCTTAACATCATTCAAAGTATATCAAAAAGGTAATCAATAAGCTTTATAGCACGATTTTCACAGGTGTCTTTTTAACAACCTCTAGCAAATAAAATAGAGAACTTTACATCTGTTACTGTTGCAATTCAAATAGGAGAATAATACATAAACCTCTTTGCCTTCATACTGGAGGTACATAATATTGGGTGCATAAAATTTAATGTTATTCATAGGCAGTGCAGTCATAAAAAGAAAAGCACATGAATGAAGCTATTTCATCTCAATAACTGAGCATCAGAATGCCAAAGAACAATGTGGTTTCAGGAGTAGCAGAGGATGTGTGAATCAGGTGTTCACTAAGAAGAATGCGTGGGAGAAATACTTGGAGAAACAGAAGGATTTATATGTAGCATTTATAGTGCTGTGAACAAATGGTGTGGGAGGAATGCTGTTAGGGGCAGTAAGGAGCTTTCATCAAGAGAGTATAGCATGTGTGTGAGCAGGAAGAGGGGAGGGTGAGCGGTTCCAGGTGAACATGATTATGGAGGTGAATGCAAGGGGTTTTGAAAGAATGGAGGCCTGGAAGGAGACTCAGTAGTTTGTTGATGACTCAGTGCTGGTGGCACCTTTGAGTGAGAAACTCCAGAAGCTGGTGTCTGAGTCTGGGAGTGTGAGTGAAAGGAGAAAGTTGAGAGTAAATGTGAATAAAAGTAGCTTATAAGGCTT
>JAUTXX010522773.1:849-11339 GCA_032273605.1 Panulirus laevicauda | reverse complement strand
ACCTTGCTCTTATTCACATTTACTCTCAACTTTCTTCTTTCACACACATTACCAAGACTTTTTCATGTTAAGATATATTAATTGAAAATATTTTGTTAGTATGTACTTCTGCTTGAAATTATTCTAGCAGAAAATGTTCCAGGGGACTGCATTAGCCTTCATACAGTAATACATTTTCCTCAGTAGAACAGAAAAATTAATATGGATTTATTTTAAATTATTAGTTGAAAAAATAATGAAATAAACATATCTTCATTTGCCACACAAAATTGTTACTGAATTAATTGATTGGATGAGGTCCCTTTTATTTTAAGAATCTTTTGAAATTGAAAATCTAACCCAATGGTGATTCTTATTACAAAACAACACATCAGTAATTTATTCTAAAATGAAAGAAATATAGCACTTTCGTGATTACTTTTAGCAATGAACAATAAAAATGAGCCATTTTAAGCTTAGCCACTTATCTTTTAGCAACGAACAATAAAAATGAGCCATTTTAAGCTTAGCCACTTATATTTTTTATTTATGCTAGTTAAAACACTTGTAGCATACTAGAATCTAAGTATACAGAGGACTTTTTGTCATACAGGATTAGACTGTGATGTGACATGTTAAAATTTTTATGTGGCAAATATTTCATAAGGTTGCAGTAGAAGTGAACTTCTCTTGTTTTTGGTTTTGAAAGTGGAATAAGATTAGGTGTTGATTATTTAACACAGTTTATTCTGAGTTTACTCTGCATTCACATCATCATGATCCAAAACTGGGAAAATGAAGGACATCATGTACTTTGTCTCTGTGTTTTCATGAATTTAAGAATTAGGAATTTGAAGCAAATGAAACAATATTTTCATTGCATAATTGAAATACATTTCCACAAATTTAATTTGTACCCACAGATTTTCCCTACAAATCATGTAAACATTTAAAAAAAAGATGTATTTTGTTTTAACAATTTGAGCATTAGTTTGAAATTCCCACATGACCTTGGGAGGGCAATAATGTATTGGAGTGTTTTGTTAGTGGTAGCGGATGTGATTATGATAAGTGCTATCTGATAAGCATGACGATAGTGACAAGAGATAACATATGGTCAGGAGGCACTTAAGTACAGGAGGAAATTTATCAGTAAAACAACATCAGGTCTGTTATGCAAATGAGACAAAAGCTGGTGGTAATTGAGTTAAATAGAGCTATGCATTGTATCATAAAATGTAGCTAAACTAAATTTTCTCAGAACTTCTTTTCTGATCCTTTGTTCTAATTGACATTTGAAACATGAACATGTCATAAGAGCATGGTCAAACATTTTTTAACATGACTTTGAGAGACTAGAGACAGGTTTCAGTCAAGTCTTCCAGTATGCCACAGGTAATAAGATCTTCAGTGCTATGGGTGAAATAAAGAAACTAGGGCAGAATACAGACCAAGAAGGAGATGAAACATTGGAGGCTTTCAGGTAGAATATATTTCAGATAGAATGTACTGGGTCACTGTTGTATACTAGAGTTAAAAGTGTCTGTGGGCTGAACCAGGGCACTGTACATGTGTGTTAGCTGTGGATGGTAGGCACTAGTTTCTGTACACTATTTATTACAATTGGAAAAAGAATGGGTACAAATGAGGGTGTTATTTTTTATTTATTTATTTTTTTTTTTTTTAGATGCCACCTTGCTAAGGGGTAGAAGCAATCCCCTCATAATCCTTTCTATATTTCAGTTAGGCCTGGCCTTTACATAGACTTTTGTCCATGATAAGCTTCCGACTTTAGAAAAATTAAATCTACATATAAACTAGACAGTGACAGTCTGCAGTCACATCTGGTATTAGTTATAAAATCTACATGTAGATAATATATGTATTAACAGGTCAGTCTCTTTTTAAGTAGATTAACATGATTAGTTTTCAGTAAGGAACAACATTTATCTCTACATTTTATTTATTGTTATTCTGTTATCCTCTATCTTTATACATTGTAACACATCCCCCATCATCATTCTGTTTCTGTTCTCCCTCAAGAAATATTTACAAGAAACATATTTCATTTGCTTTTTACCTCTATTCACTAAACAGTAAGAATGGGGGGAATGGGGGCCCATATGTAAATTAAACTTAATGGGGTACATCTGGAGTACATAATCTCCAAATGCATTCATGCACAACTCAAGGGTATGGGTATCATAGGTGTGTCGGAGCATTATATCTTTTAAAGTTTCATGTCACTGCATTTTAACCCCCACTATGCAGCATTTGAAATGAAAGCATTATTTCTTGTGTTTATTAGTATCTATCAGAATAATGATAGAAATTGATATAGTTATTGTACTTTTACTCAAAAATCAAACACAAGCCCTACCAATGGGATTTGAACAATATGTTCAATATTGTAATGAATATATGGATAATTTTTCATTTACTTCTTACATCCCATTTCAGATCTATGTTACACAGAAATGGAGTGATGACCTGGATTTAGGGTATTTTAATATCAAAACAGTAACCCAGTAGTTAGATTAGAACCCATTGTAGAACTTCAGATCTGACGTTTTCCATCCGCTAACTGCTCATACATCAGTCTTCTTTAAAACTATTGTGCCAATGTGAACCAGACTTGGCAGGAGTGGTCCTTTATCAAAATTATATTACTGACCCCAGCCACCATCCAAGATGGCCGCTGTTTTTATGAATGGTCTGTCTGTGAACTTTTCATGCTTCAGCATTCTCCTCAGAAGGTTTTTGACCCAATTAGATCAAAGCCTGGAAGGGATGGGACTTTTTAAACTTGTTTCTGTAGAACCCAGCCTTCTTTCAATGGCTTTTGTTACTAGAATCATTCCATCCACTGAATTTTCAGACCTCTTCTTAGAAACTACAGGGATAGTGTAAACCAAACTTAGCAGAACTGCTCTTTGGGTGATCCTTTTTTCAAAACTGTGACTAGTGACTCCAACCGCCATCGAAAATGGCAGCTTACACTTTACAAAAAAATTAATTAAGCCATAGCTTATTTTCATCAGAGTTGCCTCAGATTTCAAGTTTTAACTTTGTAGTTTTTGCTGATTATGTAATTGAAGCCAGTTTTGTGTAAAATTCACATAAAGATCTCTGAAATAAACTGGGCCAGTTTGAAACAAACTTGACAGAGATGATCCTTTGGTGGTCCCTTTTTAATACTGTGTTTGGCAAACCCAACCACCATCCCACTGCTACTATCAGTATAATTTCTTCAAATACACATAACTTCATTTGCCTCCAACATGAACTGGATGTACATGAATTGTTTAGCATATCTCACTAGTTTGTTTGAAATACATGTTTTCGACTAATTATCTTGAAAATGTAAATTGGCCAAATTTTACCATTTGTTTTTTTTTTTTACCAAATTTAAAACCAGGGGAGTGATATATGCCTGTGTGAGCCTCAAGAATGAGTTATGCAGACAAAAATCATATATAAGATATCTGTAATATGTGTATGTGGGTGGGTTGGGCCAATCTCTCGTCTGTTTCCTTGCGCTACCTCGCTGATGCGGGAGACAGCGACAGAGGCTAATAAAAAAAAAAAAAAAAGGACTTGAACATCATAGCTGATGCTGCCAAGGAGTACTTTCTCCATCGTTTTGACAAATTGGCATCTGCTGGATGCATGCAGCCTTGGGATGACAGAAAAATGCATCTGCCTGATGCTTGCAGCCTCTAGATACTATCTCAGAAAAATGTATGTATATGAATCCACTAAGGCAACTAGATATAAACTGAAATGCTACTATTTATATTAATGGAAACTTATATACCAGCTTCTCAGCACTGAATCTATTGAAATGTTCTGGAAAATAGGTAAATTTCAAAATATCACTGTCCTGATCATAAAACCAAAGTTTTAAGGGAATAATAGCCATTTTCTATACTGTTTAGACATAATCAATTAGAAAATAATGCTTATTACCAGGAGAAAAAAAATATTTGTTACACTGTGTATAAGTGATTTAAATGCAAGAATGTGTAATGTGGCACATCAGGGTATGAATTGGGGCCATGGGGTATTCAGATGTGAATGAGAATTATGTGCATTTCTTCCAGGGTCTCCCCAATCAAATTCACATTCAAATCATCTTATCTCATCTCCCTGTTACACCTTAGTCACTTACTCTCAATTTCTTCCTTTGCCCAACTCTCTCATGCTCAAGCATCAACCTCTACAGTTTCTTTCTGAGTCTGGCACAAGAATCATGTCATCTGCAAACAGCAAGTAACTCACCTTCCGTGTCTCCAACCCCAAAACCAGCATACAAATCTACCCCTAACTCCAAGACCTTTGCATTTGCCTTAATCACCACCTCATCCATCAATAGATTAAACATCCATAGTGACATCACACTCTTGATGCAGATCACTCACATCCTCCTTTGCTACTCAACACACATGCCTAACTCTCCCAGTAAATTACTCTGTATTTAGTAGCTCTCCAATTATTTTAAATAATTGTAACACCTTCTACAAGGCCTCTTGGTCAACATTATCATATGCTTTCTCCAGATCCATATATAACTAATACAATTCATTCTTTCTCCAAGTATTTTTCGCACAATTCAAAAAAAAGCAAACATTTGGTCCAAATACCCTCTCCCTTTCCTGAAGCCACAATGCTTACCCCTCTATCAGATGTTCTATGGAAGTCACTTTACAATAAAACTCATGCATGGTCATAAGAAACTTAGTACAATATCATTACCTTAACTTTAAAAAAAAAAAAATCTTGAGGGAAAACTTAAAGGCCTGCAATTCTGATTATGTACTTCGTACTGGTGAATCACCTTCCCAATGCTTTCTCTCCCTTATAGTAAAACTGTTTCATTTTAACAAGTGGCTGCAAAGCTGTCATTTGGCCGACCCTTGTATAACAAGAGTGTACACAATACATCATTTAACATCTAAACAAAGAATAAAATTTTAGTGAAAATTAAGTAATCTCATTTCTTTCTTAACTTAGATAAAAAAAAAAAAAATTCTACTTCCTTTGTAAAGAATACCAGAGAAGCAAATATGCTGTGCACTACAGAGTCATTCAGGTAATGCTTACCATCTTGCTGGACTTCTTCATCAAATTTTCCCTTTTCTCTGGCATAATCTAAGGTGTAACTCAGTCCATTACAACCTCTCTGGCGCACACCCACCTTCAAGCCAACCTGTGCAGGAATAAGCCTAGTAAGATTTAAACAATCTCATCACTTTAAGCAGAAAAAAGTTAAATCTGGTTATATTTACTGCTTTGAACAAGAGATACAACATCTATATCCTACTTGCTATCTTAAATCATCTTACAACAATCTGAAGAAAAAAAAATTAAGGGCTAAGATGAAACATAATACTGTCTTGGTGATGGTGAGTGTGTCAGCAATACAAAAATATGAAATGTTAAAAAAATATCTAAATGATGCTGAAAAACGACAACCAAAACATTTTTAAATTTATCTGAATGAAACAGTTTGGAAATACAATCAGTTACTTATTTTCTTTCCCGTGTCACACTTTTTTTTTTCTTACTTAATTACCATTTTCTACATTAACAAGGTAGCACCAGGGACATGAAGGAAAGCCACATTTGCTTATATCCACTCTCTAGCTGTCATGTGCTATGCACTGAAACCACAGCCTCCAATCCACAACCAGGCCCACAGACCTTTCCATAGTTTACCCCCATCTGCTTCACATGCCCTGGTTTAGTCCACTGATAACATGTCAACCCAAGTTAACTACATTGTCCCAATTCACTCTATCCCATGCTTGCTTTTTACCCTCCTGCATGTTCAGGCCCAGTTCACTCAAAATCGTTTTAACTTCAACTTCTTGTCCCTCCACATCTGAAACATATTGCCTCTTTTGCAACCTATCCTCACTCATTCTCTCCATATATCCAAACCATTTCAGCACATCCCCTTTAGCTCTCTCAAACACTCTTTTTATCACCATATCTCTCTCTTACCCTTTTATTACTTATTCAATCAAACCACCTCACATCACTTACTGTCCTTAAACATTTCATTTCCAACACTTCCATCCTCCTCCGCAAATACTTGTCTTCAGCCCATGCTTCGCATCCATACAACATTGTTGGGACTATTATACTTTCAAACATACCCTTTTTTACCCTACCTGATGATAACCTCTCTTTCCACACCTTTAATGCTCCCAGAACCTTTACTCCCTCACACACCCTATTACTCACTTGTTTCTATGGTTCCACTCACTGCTATTTCCACTACCAGGTATCTAAAACACTTAACTTCCTTCAATTTTTCACCATTAAAACTCCAAATCCAACGACCCAGTCTCTCAACCCTACTAAACTTTAACATTGCCTTTATACACATTATTCTCAACATCCTCCTTTCAAAAAATCTCCCAAATTTAGCCCCCAACTTCTGCAGTTTCTCAATCAAATCTGCTACCAGTGCTGTGTCATCAGCAAACAAGTGACACTTCCCAGGCCTCCTCATCCCCTACAGACCGTATTTTTGCCTCTATCTCCAAGACTCTTGCATTTACCTTCCTCACTACCTATCCATAAACAAACTAAACAGCCATGGTGAAATCACCAACTCACAGTGCCATAGATCAACCTTCACTTGAAACCACTCACTCCTCTCTTCCTACTCATACAAATGCCCTACACTGTTGACAAAAACTTTTCTGCTTCAAGCAGATTTCCTCCAACACCATGCCACATACACATCCTTCTGTTTCTCACATGCATTCTTTAAAGCAAACACCTGATCCACACATCCTTTACCACTTCTGAAACCACACTGTTCCCCCAATCTGATGCTCTCTGTACATGCATCCAACCTCTCAAATCACTATTTTCCTATACAACTTACCAGGTACAATCAACAAATTTATACCTCTGTTAGTTTTAACACTCACCTTTGTACCCACTGCCTTTAAAAATAGCACTATACATGCACTACACCACTCCTTAAGCACCTCACCATGATTGTTATATACAGTGAATATCCTAACTAACCAAGCATTCAACAGCTTACTGTTAATTATTCCCAAAGCCCTTGACTAACATTAAGCAACTGAAACCCTTCTTTATTCATTTCTTCAACATCCATGGTCTCAAATCTGACCTTCCCTCCGTTGACCACCATCTATCCACTTTCTACTCTGATCTCTATGAAAACCAACAGTCCAAAGCTTCTTCCCTTCTAAACATTAGAGATTTAACTTTAATCTCCATCATCGTTTCAGTTCCAAGGGTGGTGTTTGTGCCTACAGTGATACAAAACTTTCAATTGCTTACCTCTTGGATCTTGAGTTTCCTAACTTTGATTCCATCAGACTTAAAATTTCTCTACCCCCTATAACTTTGCCTTTATGTTGCCTATATTTCCAACCTTATTCCTTCAACTATGTACAACTCTTCAACTATTTGACTTACTACCTCAAGGCACAGCTATCTTCATACCCATGTATGTGTTGAAATCCTCTAAACAGGAGATTTCAATTCACTGTGTACCACAAGAACTGGTCACAGTAGCCTGGAATGATCCTGGAAAAGCCAAGGCCTTTTCTTTCTCCATCCTTAATGCTCTGGGACAAATAATCAAACATCCAACACATGTTCCCAACAATCACAAGCAATCCTCAAGTGCACTCAACCTCTTTCTTTTTTTTTCTCTCTCTCTAACAAATGCAATGTAATGAGGTTGGGACAAAGCAAAAATAACCTCAATAGAGAGAGTTATCACCTAGCAGAAAGCAAACTTCAAGATTGTGTGTGTTAGAAGGACTTGGGAGTAAACATCGTTCCTAACCTGTTGTGAGTCCCACATCAGAAGAATATCTAAAGAGACAAACTGTCTGCTGGCAAATATTAGAATAATTTTCAAGTATAAGGATAAAGAAATTATTTAGCAAGTTTATTCACATTTTACATATGGCCAAAACAAGAATATACTTCTCAGGGTTGGTAAATGCACTTAAAGATGCACAAAGATAGTACCAAAATTAAGAGAACAAAGCTACAGGGAAAGGCTTTAATTTACCCTACAAGGAAAGGCTTTAATTTACCCACCTTGAAATAGAGAAGAGTGAGGGGTAACTTTTAAGTTTAAAAAAGACAGACATAGTGGACAGTGGACAGTATTTTGAGAGGACATAACATGAAATGTGAATAAACTTGCTAAATATTTCTTTATCCTTATACCTGAAAGCTATTCTAATATTTGCCAGCAGACAGTTTGTCTCCTTAGATATTCTGATTGGAGAGCAAAAATGAGTATGTGTGAAGGAATAGTAGTTTCAACAACATTACATGGTGGCAAGAAATGGCCTATTGATAGGGTTGTGCGGAGGAGAATGAATGTGCTGGAAATGAAATGTTTGAGGATAATATGTGGTGTGAGGTGGTTTAATCAAGTAAATAATGAAAGGGTAAGGGAGATGTGTGGTAATAAAAAGTGTGGTTGGTTGAGATAGCAGAAGAGGGTGTGTTGAAACGGTTTGGATATATGGATAGAATGAGCGAGGAAAAGTGACAAAGAGGAAATATGTTTCAGAAGTGGAGGGAACAAGGAAAAGTGGGTGACCAAAATGGAGGTGGCAGGATGGAGTGAAAAAAATTTGGGGAGGTCAGGGCCTGAAAATGCAGGACAGTGAAAGGTGTGCACGGAATGGTGTGAATTGAAACAATGTGGTATACTGGGGTCAACATGCTGTCAATGGACTGAACCAGGGCAAATGAAACATTTGTGGGGCCTGGATGTGTATAATTCTGGTATCAGTTAATGTCCTGAGGGCAGTTAGTAAGTATTTCCTTTGTATTAATGTTACTGGGGTGGGGACTGAATGTCATGTGTGTTATACATGATCCCTGGAATGGCTGGTGATCTGTTCAGTGGGGCAGACTGTCCATTCAAGGTGACTGAAGGGTGTGAGCTGGATTCATTTCTGTCTGGGGTTAAAATTGTGACTGAAGACTTCTGTATAGATGCAGACATTCTATTCTTGATGAAACACTCTTCAAACTCTGTAATGTAGTGCTTCACGTTTATAGCTGCTACTGTGGTGTTAGGGCATTGTTATGACTGTGACGTCATATGTACATGAAAGAACCTTCAAATTGTAGTTTTGTAGAGGTAGTGGAAGGTTGCAGAGGAAGAAACTGAAGAGGGTTTCATAAAGAACTGTTCCTTGAGGAAGTTCACCATGAGTTTCAATGTTTCAAATGTAATGCCATTCTGAGAGGAATGGAAAAGTAAAAGTGCTGGCAAGTGAGAAGACAAATCAGAAAGAATGCAGGGAGGGTGACCTATACTTTAGATGAAAGTGCAATAAATGTAAGGATGCAGTCATATGTAAATGGTGTTTAAAATGTCTTAGAGAAAAACCAAAATGTTGTAGAAAATTTTTTTTTGTAGAATTAATAGTTGGATACAAGGTTGTGAAATATAAGAATAAAAAGGGAAATGCGTGGTAGATGGATAAGATTAGAAACGCTGTTGAAGAGAAGAAAAAACAAAATTAGGGAGAGGGGTGCAGAGATGGAGTGTGGTGGTGAGGTATGGAGAATAGTGACAAGCCTGTCTGCAGATGATGCTATGTTGTTTGCCGAGCAAGAGTGAAGAGGAGTTGCAGAAGGTTGTGTTTTTTATGATGTGTTGAAGCAAAAGTGATTGAAAATAAATGCAAGTAAAAGTAAAACTGGTGTTTGAAAGGAAACAGATTTTGCACAGCCATATACTGTAAAAGAAGAAAAAGTACTTACTGTGTTACTGATATGGGGAGATAAAGGGTAAAAGAGCTGAGAGAAATTAAGTATCTAGGAGTGATCTTGGGTATGTATAACAATAAGGAAGGAAAGTTAAGAGAAAACAGCACAGGATAGAGTCATTGGGTCCCTTAATGTAATAATGAAGAGTAGGGGTGTAAGTATGGGGTTAAAGAAGGGATTTAGGTACAGCACTGTCCTCCTGAAACATGCATGCAGAATAAGTCACAGAGGTCAAGTATACAGGCTGTGGAACTGAGCTATATGAGATGAGCATGTGGTATGACTAGATGGAGTGAAGAAAGAAATGAGGGGGTGTATGAGATATTTTGTACGGCATGGAATAAAAAGGGAATAAATTGTGGAGTGGTAGAGAAGGAGGTAAAACATAATACTTTGAGGAGGTTTTGGCATGTGGAAAAAAGCAAAATGGGGAGTTTACAAGGAGAGTATATAAAGGGGCTGGTGTGATGGGAAGACCACCTGTGACATGGGGAAATACAGTGGAGGACTACTGGAGGGAAAGAAATGGTGGAAGAATGCATGGATTGGTGTATGTGAGGGAGGCATGTAAGGAGAGGGATAAGTGGAGACTCATGCTGTGGCCTACCCCTAAATGGGAGGAAACAGGCATCAGATATATAGATAAATAGATAGTATGATGAACTGCAGCTGTACGGTAGTTTGTGTACAATGGTAATTTGAAACGGTCA
>JAUTXX010522762.1:0-11339 GCA_032273605.1 Panulirus laevicauda | reverse complement strand
TTCCTATGAGTTTCATTTTCCCCGTGGACTCATAGGAATATATATATAATATATATATATGAAAGAGTCCTGGCGTTACAGGCTCCGGTAGCCCAAGACTACCCTCCTTACAGTAGCAGGGAAATGTGGACTCCTTTGGAAAGAGAGCTCCTTCCATGGAGCACTTGCAGCTCTGAGGCTGCGATCCAAACAGGAGCAGGGTAAGTTAGGCTTCTTACGTGTCATGTGTATCATAAGTCACCAGCTGGTGAGCCATATGTGTCACCAGCTGGGGAGCCATATGTGTCACCAGCTGGGGAGCCAAATGAGTGGAGGAAGCGGCCCAACATGGAGCCAAGGTCAGACACTGTCTATGCCAGCTGTCAGCATCATTAATCTTTTTAGCTCAGGGATACGACATCTTTGGCTTTCTCTTTCTATGTCGCAGATTTTCAATACTTCTAGGGTCGTCACTGTTACTCACTGTGGGTCAGGGCACAGCCCTTTGGAGGCCGATGTCCATTCACTGTTGGATATTAAATCACAAGAGACCACTGGAGGTCACTGCACGGAACGGTACATCACTGTACCACCAATGAAGGTCACTGCAGATCAGTAATGGACGGAAGCGAACAGTGAGTCACTGTGCGATCAATGTAGGTCAGTCACTATCTGGTCACCGTGGGTAGCGGTAGGGACACTGCTGGATCACTGTCTGGGTACTGACGACTGATGGGAGGTCACTGTTGTCCTGTATGATAAAAAATGGGTCACTGTAGATCGCTGTTACGTCACTGAAATATTCACTTAGTCACTCGAAGATGCCTGTAGGCCACTGCAGATCACTGCTTAAGTCACTGTATGTCGAAAAAGGTTGGTATAAAATCACTACACATGAACGTGTCACTAAAGGACAAAGGCCGTTCTAAGTTCTATAAATTCACTGCCTTACACTGCCTTTCACTGAATGGCACTGTAAGAATACAATGCGAGTGGAAGCTCCCGTAAGATTACTGGAAACACTTATTTTTCTGCCATGCGTCTGAGGTGAGGCATGAAGGTCACTGCAAGATCACTGTGGTCACTGTTTATCTTCCTATCTGGTGGTGTGTGTGTGTGAACTGAGCCACACCAGATCAGCTCCAACACTAACGTGCGTCATAATAAAGTAAGTGCTCACATCTTCAACCAATCAGAGCGGTGCTATCATACATCGTGGCCTAATCACCATTTCGTTCAAATAATCATGAAATGATCAACGCTTCGGTCCAATACATCAGAAGACGATCAACATCTTACTTAAAAAAAGTTACCAGTTACATAATCTGTTAATCAAAGGCTTGCTAACAAGGACCGTCGGTCAATCGTAAGCCAATCAGAGTTTCGTTCACACATGCCATAAACCAATCAGAAACTCGCATGCTAGTTTGTTTCACTTATAATAAACGAACGCCTTTTTTTCTTCCAGGAAACAAGTATTGATACAACCTACCTCAAAGCAGGAAATTCACCGTGACCTCTCCAATAATGGTCTTGTTCCTCTGACTTCTACAAGATCTAAAGCCTTTGAATCTCTCCTTCAGCATATTGGACATGACACTGTCTTCCCTCTCATCAGCGTGGCTTTCGAAGGCAAGATCCACCTGAGATTATAACGTTCCGTATATCATCAAACCCCCAGCTGTCATCCTTTCTGGGAGATTCTGGGGACATCTAGTCAGAGCCCTTGACATATCGAAAGCCTATGATAAGATGTGGCACGAGGGTCTGATCTCTAAGCTTCCCTCTTTTGGCTTTCCTCTCTCGCTCCGTTCTTTCATGCCTGGCTCTCTCTCTCTCTCTCCCCCCTCCCTCCCCGGCCGGTCTGTCTCCATAATTGTTGAGGGAACCAACCTTGCCCTCTATCCCTACTTATGACGGCGTCCCTCAGGATTCCGTCTTGCATCCTACACACTTCCTCGTTTGTATTTTTTTTTTCTGTTTTTTTTTTATCAACGAGATCCTTTCTCCAACAAATAACAGACACACTGATTAATCAGCACTGCATTCTTCTACATTTTTTTTTTCAAGTCCACTCCATCTTCTCTGGCTTGACCCACATTTCGTCCCCCCTGCAGGCGTCTCTATGAACTTAAATTTGAGGCGGATTCCTCGGTGGAACAAACCACAACAAATATATTTCGACGCCTGATGAGTCCAGTTTCTTCCCGTGTGTTTTATTAAATCCCCACATCCTTCACTGTCTCCCTTACCGCTTGTATAATTCTCACAGTCAACACAATACACATACTTCGTATCACTCCAACATCTAATATGTCTTGTAGACCCAACATTACACACAAGAGATAAGTCTTCTAAGAAACTGGAGGAAGTCCTGTTAAGATGTCGCAAATTCTATTCTTACAAACAATCATTCCAGTTATTCAAAAGTACTGAGTCTCGTCCCAGTATGGCGTACTCCTCTCGCATCTGGGGAGGTTCCAAATCTACATACATTGCAAGAGCTGAGTCCAAAGCGACCCGACTTATCAACGCCTCCAATCTGACCTCCGAACTTGACCCACTTGCTCCGCGCCCCAGTGCTGGTTCTCTTTCCCTCCTTTATGCTCATCATTTCGGTTTCCGTGTCCACGAAAACTGGCTGCCTGCAGACGTCCTTCCACCGTACAGACGCATCACAAACTTCTTGATAACCGACCACGTCACTTGATCACTGTGTGCCCGTTGGCAACGGATGGGTGGGACGTTGTTATATCTATTTCTTTCCCTCTAAGACTTAGCTTTGGAGTTCTCTATGTTCTCGTGTATTTCTCAACAGTTAAGACCCTTGTATTTTTCTTCTTTTTCTACTTTGTTATGTTTCACATACAGCCAGACCCAGACGACTTTCGTCCTGGACTGAATCGAACCTCCAACGTAAAAAAGTCAAACTAGTTGTAATCAAAAACTATTCGATCCATCAACAATTTGCTTTTGAAAGGTAATGTCACGTAAACCACACCATCGCTCGCTCGCTCCATCCTTCCAAGATGCATATCAAACAGGATCAAACCCAGTTTCATCATCGTCTTTGCTACCCAAAGGGGTCTACAAGGATCGTCCAGAATCTTGACTACAAACAAGTAGACGGACCTCAAGGGGAGAAAAAAAAAAAAACCTGCCTGGGTTGACTCTCGACAAGATCAGTTGAACGATTTCATTAGAGAGGCCACGAGGAAGCCACAACCTTCACACTTTCAAAACACTTGTGACGCCACTCTATCACAACGTCTGTGACGTCAGTCTTTCACAACGCTTGTAACCGTATATGTTCGACAGGGGAGGAGGAGGGGTGGATTGATGGATTTTCCGGTTATAAGGAAAAGAAAAAAAAAAGTGTGTGTGTGTGTGTGTGTGTGTGTGTGTGTGTGTGTGTGTGTGTGTGTGTGTGTGTGTGTCGGGAGAGTCAGCCTGTAGAAGACCTGAGTAAGCGTTATGACGATACATCAAACTGACAGAACAACTGTATATAGTCCAGGAAAATCGTCCATCGGGAGGGACGACTCTTTTTTTTTTTCCCCTGCAGTTGAGGCAACGGGTCAACACACAGGACCACACGATGTTAGTCTGACGAGGGGAAGAGCGAAGATACAGGTCGTCGCGGTGCGTCTGGCTTGAGACACACTTGTCATCCTTCGGGATGCGTCAACCGTAAAAGACAATATTCTTCAGTTTTGACAAATTGTACTTTAGGGTGTTCAGGTCAACCTTCAACTTCCAAGAGCAGCTCCTCTGATCCCTATAGCCAAGTGTGAGCCTCTGGGACAACCTCCTCTGGTCCTCCTCAAGTCGTCAAGCTCCTGCTCAACTTAATCTCATCCTGAGATATTTTGACGGCCAATGCAGCCTCCTGTCACGTCCAATTGTCCTTATCTCTATCACATTTTCTGTTGTGATCACTTACGTCCTGACGGAGCTCAGCAACGCGATGCGTCCTCCCTTGGTCGTTTTCCTCCAGTTCGGATGAATGAGGCACACTTCTAATTAGGGACAAGATGATTAAGAGATTAATGGGCTGTTTAGAAAGTCAAGGGGACGGAGATGGCGAGTGTACTTGGTAGACGTTGTGAGACCCTTCCCAAAGTGAGGTTCACGTGTGGACTCCGGGCCCTGGGAGACCTACTGCTGACTTCGGACCTTGGGAGACCTACTGCTGACTCCGGGCCCTGGGAGACCTACTGCTGACTCTAGGCCCTGGGAGACCTACTGCTGACTCCGGGCCCTGGGAGACCCATTTCTAACTCCGTACCCTGGGGGGGGACACCCTGCTGACTCTGGGCCCTGGTAGACCCTACTGGTGACCCTGAACCTTGAGGAACCTGCTACCTGGCTCTCTGGACGGTTGGGGGAGCTACAGCCCTGATTGGCACGTCCCATCTACCTGTCCTCTGCCGTGTGTCTACCCCTCTAACGTGCAGGAATTTCATCAAAATAAAATAGGGAGTAACTGTGGGTGAGGCAACTCCACCACCCGTTGCTACCCGTAAAACTAAATCGGCCAGAGGTAATGCCAACCCAAACAGTATTCACTGTTCCTTGTCTTCATAAGACATAAACACCGTTACGCATACGCCAGAGAGTGACAGCATATCTAAAGACTACTGAAAAACACTGCATTTTATAGGATCTGAAAAACACTGATTTTTCACAGGACCTGAAAAAACTAAAATTGAATTCACCCAGACATTATCACCTGCAATATCAATCAAAAACTGATTTTTTTTCTTCTTTTGATCTTTTACAAACGAATGTATTTTCGTAACGGAGGGTTACGTCAGCTAGGACAGACCTACCATGTTTGGAGTTCTATAGATCCTAATCTTACATATATGTGTCTGTTTTAAAAGGTGTTCAATTCAAAGTCTCTGGATGGATAAATTCTGAGCACGTCCGTTCACGTTGTAATGTGTTACTGATTTAATATTTAGTTCTGATACCAGACGTGGTAGAGGATTTGTTCACATGCATGCTTTGTTGTTTACAATAACACGAGTGTATAATTCTAATGAAAAAAGGTTTTTTTGATTAAAATATCGCCTTGGGTACGAGCCTTGGGCACGGCGGTCAAAGCCTTGGGCACGGCGGTACAGCCCTCGAGCACGGCGGTGTGCGACTCTTAAGTACGACCATTGGCCTTTCGAACCATCGCATCCAAAGGGTCGTGAGGTCGTCCTCGAGTGGTCGCGTAACGTCCCTCTCAAACAGCTGAGGGTACAAGAGGCTCGGCTCGTCACAGTATAACTCTGTACATGTGACACAACACTACAGCTGGCGGCTCGCTTCTAGTATCATGGAGAACACTGACAAATCTGGCTTCTCTCTCTCTCTCTCTCTCTCTCTCTCTCTCTCTCTCTCCCTCCCTCACTGAATTATTCCACCAGCACACTGTATCAGGAGGCCATTAGGCATTCAGCACTGGCCTCACAAGATGCCTCTTTAAAAAGTGATACACCCCATCCGAGGGGTAAACACACAAGGGGCAAGATGATCTGAGGGATACTTGAGCAGCATTTCAAGGAGTCGGACGGACCCGCTGGGGCTCCCAGATCAGCACAGGCACGGACGCCAGAGGGAGTAAAGGGGGGGGCAGAGGGAGGAAGGGATGGGGGGGGGGTCGTCTCAAACCCCGTAGTTCTCGGCATGCCACTGCGTCACGTGATAACTCGGCGGCCCTTGGCAACTGGAGTGAGGATGGACGGTTGTGAGATGGCGGGGGGGTACAACACACGACGTGACCACACTTCTCCTATTTCCTAACAGCTAAGATCTGAACAAAAGCCTTTTTTTTTCTATAAAAGCACAAGTTTTCCACACGTTCTATTTTTTCCCAAAAAGTGATTTCGTCAAATATTTTTCCTCTTGCCTCCCTTTTTTTTCTATGGTTTACTCAAGGTCTGCTGGCCTACATGAGGGCCTTTCGTCTGTGATCGGAGCCTCGGGCTTAAGGAAGAATAGCAGAAAGTCTCCCTCCGAGCTACCATGCGTCTACACGACACCGTATCTGGTCGGTCAAGAGGCACCGTAGCATGTGGATGGTGTAACTGGTCGACCAGACACCACCGAAATGTGCATGGTGTAACTGGTCGACCAGCCACCACCGCAATGTGGATGGTATAACTGGTCGACCAGCGAGCACCGTAACATGCGGATGGTGCAACTGGTCGACCAGCCAGCATGTTGGTGTTGTAACTGGTCGACCTGGCAGCACCGTAACATGCAGATGGGGTAACTGGTCGACCTGGCAGCACCGTAACAGGCGGATGGTGTAACTCGTCGACCTACTTCCACCCCAAGAAATTGCGCCCCACCAAGATGGAATGCAGTCTGTGACGTAAATGTAATGCAAATTGGGCCGACTTTTTATTATTCTAAAGGTCTGCGACCATTCTGGAGGGAATGCAAAAGACTGTCCACGAATAAAGAGGGTCACCTCGTACCACTGCGCACTGGGAAGTACGCCTGACATTATTCCTGCGGCATCGGAGCCGCCACAGAAAATACATAAGTATAATCACCTTTTCCTCGGCAGTTATTGTCTGGGACAAGTAGAATCTAAGGCTGGGCGGCATCCATTAACTTTCTCGTTCGGTGAACGCACGTGCACAGGCAGCCAGTAATGTGGCAAGGCGAAGCCACTACGTAAACAGGAAATACTATGAGAACGTTTAGCCTATAAGACTCAAATGAAATATAGATATTGCTTCTATTTTGAGACTTATTATTAGCCAGCCGGCGACCGCAGACGGCCCGCTTAAGGAGCATTTCCCTGATTGGGTTAATTCACGGCCGGTTTGCTTCTGGAAAGCCTTTTGAACCTGTGAGGTACAGGTGAGGATGAACACCCCAGACAACACCTGTTTATGTGAGGTAACAACTGACAGGGGGCGCTATCGGTGAGGGGGCCACATCCCCGAACACGGACACTCTCTCGGGATACTCGGGCACAGCTACGAGGTGTTGGCTGGCTGGCTAAGCCTATCGCAGATGGTCGTGTTTTACCCACAACCCCAGGTTGGTGCCCATTTATCTACCAACCACGGGAGGGAAGGGGAACTGGGTTAGCTGCGCGCCGTCAGCCTGCGCCGGGGATCGAACCCTGTGCAGGGTAACAGAGGCTAAGCATGACACCTGCTTTGGCGACTTCTCATATCATCCCTCTCAGACACTTGTCTGACACCTGCCCTAGACTTGGAATCATCCTAACCTCCCTAATGCAACGCAACCGGACGAACCATCCTCTTACCTTATCATCCACCCGCCCCAGCCTCCATCATACACCTGACACAGACAAGTAAAAACACTCCTACATTCTTCACCACCTTCTGTCCCATCCTTCAGTACCGCATCAAGCGAACGTTTCCTCACCGAGGACGTCTTCCTTATGTATGGCGGTCGGTCAGTATACCTAAGAAGTGAAAGGCGCCACCTGCGTCCTGGACACCTACAGATTTACGGGGGCAGCTCCAGGGGCTGCTTTTGGTAAGGCCTAGACTGGAACGCGCTCCACTCCCTCCTCCTCCTCCTCCTCCTCCTACTCTCTCTCTCCCCGACGCTGGGATGCTGTGGGGTCCTGATGCCATACCAGCGGCCGATGATCTTGCAGGATTAACTTCATACCTCTAGATAACTGTCTTTAGATGACTCGAAAATGGGTTTCTCTGGAGAACAGGGACTTAATAGGACAGGTGAACCAGTATTTTGATACGGGTATCTCCCGGTACCCCATTTATTCATGTATCAAATCTAACGCTTCCGATCCTACAATGGTTTCACTAAGTCTTACAGATCACACGGGCAATAGCAGGAGGTTTAGTGTTATGATTCCTAGCGACAGAAAAACTGTGGCTCAACCAAGAGCGAAGATCTATCAGCATTTGGCTCGATTTACCTGAAAAAAAAATGTGGGGAAAAAAATTGGATACCAAATAATTAACGCTGAAAAGCGTGACGTTATAATTCCGAGCCAATTTCAAACAGAATGTCTTAAATACTTGCTTAGGAAAGAAGACAAATGAGTCTATCTCGAAACACCAACAGCATGGTCTCTCATCCTTCAGGCTAGTGTGGGAGGGACGCCGTGCTTCTACCCCACGCCCTCCCTAGGATATAGGGGGGAAGCGACACTTCTTCCCACCTCCCGCCCAGTTCCCTCCCCTGATATAGGAGGGACGCGGTAATTCTCTCCCCACTCTCCCGGGATATCGGTACTTCTAACCCCCCACTCTCCCCGGACGCAGAAGGGACACGGTACTTCTGGTATAACAACTTGCACGGTGTACGTGAGGGAGTGAGGGAGGAAGGTGTTGTTTGCAGTCACCATGGCGCCTGGTACCACTCGTCAGGCAGGGTCTTATGTGTCCTAACGTCCACCACTGACGTAGTGAACACTGTGAGGGTAAGACTCTGGAGGACAGTCTCCCAGAGACACGTTACCCCAGAAGGCGAAATAGCTCTGTTTATGACCCCAGTTGACGAATGCGCGCGTCCATCAAAAACCCATAAAGCCCTTGCTGGACGATTCACAACAACTGTCAACTTGATGCTTTTGGTTTTGCCTCGAGAGGCGAATAGTCCCAGCATGAGAGAGTAGACACATTTAGAGAAATGACAATAACTTGGCTAAGTTGTGTATAACCTTTAAATCTGAATTCTTGATGAAGCCAAAGCAGTTCTGGCCATGTAGAGAAGAGGACAGTCTCCTGAGCAACGCCTCCCTGCTGGTGTTACGGGTTGTCTGCGCTGGTGAACTACACCGCCAGGTACAGCAGGTCCTGCAAGAAGTCCTCGTTAAAGAGCGCTCATCTTTCGCATCAACTGAGGTAAATCCGTCCCTCCGCAACCTTATAAGCGCTGGAAGAAATGTTACTTGTTCAAATCTCGGATGGCAACTACTCTCTTCTTTCGTCCTAGGTCTCGCCCAGCAACATAAAGAATCGTAGAGGAGGGATATAAAGAGTGAGGATGGGCCATTTGAAGATAAGGGACCGTGCCAGACTAAGGTTCGGTGAGTCTTTCAAAAGGTGACGAGGGGACGTTTGAAAACAAGGGGCCCTAGCCTGGCTAAGGCTAGACGAATCTCAACAACAAAGGACTCCTGGAGTCAGTACTGAAGACTCGTGGAGTCAGTACTGAAGACTCGTGGAGTCAGCACTGAAGGCAGTAGTCAGGTACCAAACACAACGTCTAACCCTCCTCCGTGTGTCCCCCGTTCACCTGCAGTTCCCCCAGGTCTTCATGGAGCCTTGAGGGCCTCAGGTAGTCACACGTTCAGCGGTCCTACGAACCCTAGGACAGGAGAGTGGCAAGGCTGCTGGGGGGGGGCCTTCATCACAGCGGACCACCTTCACCCAGCACTCCCGTAGCTTCTAACCTGCCCGCCTCAACACGTCACAAGACTCACGTGTCAATCCTCAGTGCTTCGGGAGCAAGCGACATCTGGCGTTGTCATGACTCGTTTCTTAATGCAATTCAAAGTTATTCTTTCTTTTTTTCCACAAACGAGAGACGCAAATAACACAAAAAAATATGAATAAAGAAATCAATTAATAAACTGGGAAAGATATGTCATTGGCTGAAACAATAGAAATCGATTTCCAGGTAATGGCATCTGGTTATGCAAGACGGGGGGAAACTCAGACAGGCCATCAGAATGAATCAGCAATAAAAAAAAGAAAAGAAAACGAAATGTTGAAAAAAAGAAAAGAAAACGAAATGTTGAAAAGAAAGAAAAGAAAACGAAATGTTGAAAAAAAAGAAAAGAAAACGAAATATTGAAAAAAAAAGAAAAAACGAAATGAAAATGAAAAGAAAACGAAATGTTGAAAAAAAAGAAAACGAAATGTTGAAAAAAAGAAAAGACAACGAAATGTTGAAAAAAAGAAAAGAAAACGAAATGTTGAGAATTGACGAACTTGGACCTTCCACGCAAAATGTCATTTCTCTCGACCATCGTCCTCATCCGGCCATCACCCTGAACAATATCAGTCCGAAATTTTATGACGGAGACATGACATTGAAACTTGGATTGTGTGACCTTCAACACAGCAACAGAACTTTAATAGTATTGAAGAATGTGTGTGTGTGTGTGTGTGTGTGTGTGTGTGTGTGTGATTACCTGTTAGGGGGTACCTATTTTTGTATGTAGGAAAGGAGTTTTCCAAATGTGGGTCCTATGTCTTTAACTTTACAACCGTAAAAATTCTTGTAAGTTCAACAGTGTTTCGCCTTTACTATTTCTACACTTAACATACCTCCAACTTCACTATGTAAATCTAAGTATATCTCCACATCTTTTCTGATTTTTTTCCCTTGCCTTAATTTCTTCTCTGTGTCCTCCAGCAAATCGGTGTCTCTCTTACGTTGAAAGAAATGTCCTCCGGCACATCGTTGTCTCTCTACAGAGAAAGAAAATATAAAAAGAAAGAAATCTGTTCCTTTCTCGACATTATCCACTCGACTGAGGAACTTGAGAGAAAGATACATTCATGTCTCCCCAGTGTCCTTGTGTCTGTTGACGTGGGGCAGGCATGCCACCCGTGGCTGGCCACCAACGTTTCCCAGCTGTGCCACACTTCCCTCACTTTGACTCTCAAATATTCTTTCCGTCTTCGCCTGAGCTTCTTCAACAAATCAGTAAGTATCGTCTGGGAAGGTGGCGAAATTAACGATGCATGCTCCCTAACTCAGGTATATCATATGCTATGAATATTGACTGAATATCTTACCATGCACTTAAAACTGGTTCTGACGAGAGGAGAATACAGTTCACCTCAACAACCCACTCAGTGTTGTACTCTGGTGACAGATGGGGTACTAAGGCAATCCTCAAGCCCCCGTCACTGGTTGACTCCTGTCATTTGTCTCCTGCGAGATGACAGTCATCTCCTGGCCACACTTCACGGTGTCTCCTGTCTTCGTCGCTCAATAGTTAGTTAAAGGCGAGATTTATCGACCAAACATGCAACTAGTGACGGAGACTGTGCATACCACGGCCGCAATCCCAAAAGGACTTCGCAGGACTTCACACAGATACACCTGGCGTCGTCCACACTGTACTTTCAGCTTGGAATCGTGTCCTTCAGGCATGTCGTATCCATAGATCAGATACAGCGTCGGTCCTAAGAGTGTGCCCTGCGGCACACAACAGATTACTTTCACCCAGTTTGGACTGGTACCTGAATTTACGTCCTTTGTTCCCTTCCGTTGGTGTGTGCGTGCCTGCGTGTGTGCGTGCCTGCGCGTGTGTGTGTGTGCGTGCCTGAGCGCGTGTGTGTGTGTGTGTGTGTGTGTGTGTGTGTGTGTGTGTGTGTGTGTGTGTGTGT
>JAUTXX010522751.1:0-11339 GCA_032273605.1 Panulirus laevicauda | reverse complement strand
GGTGTGTGTGGAAGGTGGAAGACACCCGTATGGAGGGTGGAAGACTTAGTATGGAGGGTGGAAAACGGAATGTGGTGGAAGGAGGGCGGAGTGTGGTGGAAGGAGGGCGGAGTGTGATGGATGGAATAAGGAATGTGGTGAATGGAAGATGAGTGTGATACAAGGCATATGGATGTGGTGGATAGAGGATGTAATACGGTAGGTAGAGGAAGAGTCTAGTGGACGTACTGGGGAATATGGGGGAATAAGAAGCCTGGGCGGAGAGGAGTTTGAGGTGGTGCAAGAAAGCGAGTCTAGATCAGGAGGAGGAGGAATGGAGAAAGTTGTACGTGGAGGGGCATCAAGATCACCAGACTGAGGAGGTGGAAGGTTCGTACTGTCTGATGAGTGTGAGACGGTGGTAGAGGGTGGAGGCGGCGGGTTGAGGCGGTGGTAGAGGGTGGAGACGGCGGGTTAAGGCGGAGATAGAGGGTGGAGGCGGCGGGTTGAGGGGGTGATAGAGGGTGGAGACGGCGGTTTCTTCAATAGACCACTTTAGATGTTGATGATAACTCACTCTCCAGCCGAGCGTGTAATTGTATGTTACTGCCTCTATCCCCAGGCCACAAGGCACACACACAATAATGCTCCACACACCCTCGACTCGGCGAAAAGTTACTCACACGGCGAGATAAACCTCACCGGTCGCCCTCACCTACACAGTCTATATCTCACTGGTAACCCTCACCTACACAGTCTATATCTCACTGGTCGCCTTCACCTACACAGTCCATATCTCACTGGTCGCCCTCACCTACATAATCTATACCTCACTGGTCACCCTCCCCTACACAGTCTATATCTCACTGGTCGCCCTCACCTACACAGTCTACACCTCACTGGTCGCCCTCACCTACATAGTCATCTTTTAGTCACCTTTCACCAAACGTTAATCCTGGAGGCGCGTCTCTTCGGCTGGGTTCTGGACAAAGGTACAGTGACACCCTGTTTGAAGACCGCAGCCCGCAATCCAATATATTCCTCAGTGAAGACTGAACATGATCATGGCGGTACATTCTTAAGCTCGGAAACTTCCCTGAACCTGAAGGGTGATGTCAACACATATGAGTATTCCAAACTTGAGTCCTCTGAAGAGTGTCATAACCGGTTTTGTCTCATTATCTCGCCTTGAGGGCTCGCAAACACCAGTCTTCCCTCGTTCTTAAAGAGGCAATATTTGCTCTGATGTACATGCTGAAGGTAAGGTCATTACACGATGACTACTCCTAGAACTCCTTCATTTCCGTAATACAGTTGTGTTCATTCGCCCACGGAGTCCTCAAGGTTTATTCTTCATTTTTCCCATAACTAAACTAACGCAATTTACTTCCCCTTAACAGCACGTTATATTCAGTAGCCAACCTGAAGATTTACAAGGTCATAGTGAAATCTTCAAAGGAGACGAAGTTGTGGTTTGTATGTAAATCTACGCTTGGCGTAGAAAAGTCCGGGTATACCTCTCAAGGGAAGAGATTTTTACCGGTGAGATACTATACCACACCTGATGTGATCTACTCGTTTAGAGAAGTTGACGATTCATATACTTATCTTGCCTAATCCCATCTTAATTGTGTTGTGTGTGTGTGTGTGTGTGTGTGTGTGTGTGTGTGTGTGCGCGCGTGTTGCCACACTACTGCCACATTCGGCAGAGGTTTTATCACAAAATATGTACATTATACCAACGTTTTTCTCTTCATGACCTCCACATTTCTATCATGATTGAGCACCTGAGGCAGACACGACCTTCCCGCACTGAAGCCGAGCCTGCAGCGTAACCCTTGGGACGAGTCTATTCTTATAGTCTATGAAGTCAGTTAATTTGCATCTTGGCACGCTCTTAAAACGTCTAATTAATGTGATGTTACTTCCACGTGTAGAGATATCTTCATCACCGCTGCTTTGCTTCTCTCTTTCATGAAGGACAGCGCCAGGTTTCAGGCTCGCTCTTCAGAGAACGCTCAGTGCTCTATTGCTGAATGAGCTTCGCATTTCTTTACAGGGACAAGAGCTCCACGATGATCCTGATGCTCCCGCTGTGAATACATGAGCATATTGCCATCAACGACACTCGGCTGTGTGTCACAGGGGGCACATCGGTGCTTAACATGGCATCCAGAGTCGTTCACCTTTCGGGTCATCTCTGGTCAAGCGAGTACTTCATTTCCAGTGTTTCGCTCATCGTAATATCGTCTGTGGATGCTCCTGGGTCAATGGAACTTGAGGTTCTACATTTGAGATTTGGGTGAGAACACATTTCTGCCCTCTATATCTCAATAACGGCTCTTTACTCTTCATTCTGCTGAGTTCCAAGGGATATTTCTTTATTCAAAGGTTAAACTCTTTGACACAAGTACGTTTTCTTCCCCCCCTCTGAGTGAGGTTTGGGTTTTAAAGTAGGTCTTCAACTTGGTCTCCCTCCCAATCCTCTCCCGAAGAGAGAACAGTATCCTCTTTTCGCTTTGGACGATCTGCAGTTCTTCCACACTGGTGGCTATCTGGTGCATGCCTGAGGAGCTCCTGCAGTCAACCTGTCAAGAAATTCTTTTCGTTTTTTAATCACTCAGGAGGAATTTCCACTCCCGAGCGCGCATACTTCATTGTTTATTTCCCCCCCACTAACACTATCATGGCTGATATAAGATTCTATAAATTCGCCTTCCGACTTGCTGTCGTTGGTTAAGTTGCCACACCTGTTTATACTTAAAAAATAATGAAGTTGGTATCTACTACGCTGGTTGTTCAATCTACAGCGTCTGTGTACATCATATCATATCTAATAACCACATTTCCTGGTTAGTTATCATCTCTGGTGACTCTGAGAGAGCAACTTCTTCACAGAATAAAATTCCCATCTGTACAACTGTTAACCAGAACGGTTCCTGGAGAAGTCCCCGGCAACGCTGTCTCCCATCCGTTTCCATCTCAAGTGTGACAGGCCTAAATCTCCTTGACTCCGCCATTCAGCTTGCCAGACGTACCACATCCACATGTCTCAGTGTGTAGTACCGACGAATTCTAATCTTCCATTATTCACCTCGTCTTCTTCTGTCTCTTCCTTCACCTTACTCCCTTCTTATTCTACACCGTTAATCGTATTTCCGATCTTCTACGTCAGTAATTTTCTGCCTAAGGTAATCCATACTATTGGTTCACATTTACCTCTGCTTTTCATTACATGTCTTAACATCTGTCGTGTCAGCATTGCTCGCTCTTTCATTAGAGTTGTCTTTCTTTGCTCTCTTTGCTCAACTGTAAAACTGTGGTCTGCGCTCTTTTTTCCAGTCATACTGTAAATTGTAAGGATTTTCTGGATGTCCAGCCTCCAGCTGTCAGACAGAGGAGGTAACACTTCTATAAACCTATCTTACATTGTATGGTAAAGGTACCTACAGAGCCTCTGGTATCCTGCAGCAGCGAGGTACCTACAGAGCCTCTGGTATCCTGTAGCAGCGAGGTACCTACAGAGCCTCTGGTATCCTACAGTAGTGAGGTACCTACAGAGCCTCTGGTAGCCTGCAGCAGCGAGGTACCTACAAAGCCTCTGGTATCCTGCAGTAGTGAGGTACCTACAGAGCCTCTGGTATCCTGCAGTAGTGAGGTACCTACAGAGCCTCTGGTAGCCTGCAGCAGCGAGATGTCTTTCGATAAACTCACAGGAAAAAAAAAAAAGATTTTCCTTGGCCGCAGCCTTTATTGTTCTCTGTTGCTCCTTTTATTGTTTGCACAGCAGTAATACCACTTCCCAGGACAAACGACAAACACAACACCTTTATCTGACTTTGAAGTCTTCCTTGCGTTTGGCACAATTCTTTTTCTTACTGTCGTACACACATACGTATATATGATTGCCTTTTCGTGCTTCTTCGCTGTGTCTCGCATTAACAGCAGACGATGAGATGCCTCATTAGCTCGCATACATTCTCAGGCTGTCATGCGTAATGCATCGAGATCACAGCCCCCTGTCTACAACCACGCCCTAAAGACCTTTCCGCGGTCTTCCCTTCATGCGCCGCTTCATGTGCCTTGATTCAGTCCACTGACATTACGTTGCCCCCTCCATACCACAACGCTCCAATTCATTATATCCCGTGCACGCCTTACATCCTCCTGCATGTTTAGGTCCCGAACACTCAGAACCATATTCATTATATCTCCCTCAGTGAAATTAAGCAAAACTGGAGTCTGGTTTGTGCAAGGATAGGGAAAGGTGAGCGCCTGGGAACACCAGATGCTGTCGGCAAATATGGTTAGCGCTAGTGTCCCAGCACAGACTCACTAAAAAATCTCATATGTCCCACGTACTCCTCAATAATGTTGATAAGAGTCATAGCGGGGAGTGTTCTGTGATATGGGTGAGGGTCTGTGGATCTAGTAGGCGTCCTGACGTCCTGGATGGGTCAGTGTTGTGGGTAGCGGGTTCTGTGCCGCCTGCCTGGCCTTTGGTGACCGTGGAATCCCCAGGCGGTATGTAGACAACCAATTACCACCGTAAATACGTTTCTCCCAATATCACATTCAACTGCTGTGGCTGCAGGCTCGTGGCCCCACGTACAATTACTTGCACCTCTCCCTAATTCTATCACGGCTCCAGTCTTATCCCTTGTGTCAGTCATCCTGCGCTCCTCCACCCAGTCCATCCCTAATCCACCACCAAACCAGCCCAGTGTTTCCCATTCCATCACCCCTACCCCACATACACCCAACCCTGTAATGGCGTTCCACCACCAACTCCCTACCTCAACCCGGTATGATGCCGCTTCACTTCCACCCGGCCCTGCCCTCCTGCAGCTTGTGTGATGCCACTCCAGAACCCAGTATGAAACGGCTCCACCCTCAACCGAGGCAGGAGGTCGAGCGGGAGGCTGGCGCGCTCGCTAGCCACAACTTCGGGGGGCTCGACGGTAATGCAGAGTTAACACCACACTGGGACCAACAGATTAATTTAGTGGTACTGCCTGAAAGCCCCGTGTCCTCGGGAGCTCGGCAAGCCGCCGTCTGATTCCTCCGAGCTTACTGCTGACCTTTTGTGTGCCTGAGGAGCTTTCCTCCGCCAGCTTATTTGCTTTTATACACGAGAGGTATCGCTTCCTCCGGCGGGTAAGTGGGTGCACTGACTTGGCCTGAGATGGGCCTAACGGTTAGAATAAGAAGCCTCAGTCCAACCCAATCGACGTGAACGTAATACATCGGCCTAATCCTGGGCTTGGTAGTCCCAGCAAGCAGCCTGTAGGTGGAGTAGACGAGCTGTCGACAAGCGTGAGGGAATGAGTCAATGTTGACAGAGGTAAGGATGGAGAGGAGTGAACGTCCAAACATCTCGCCAACAATACCTAAAGAAAACAAAATAAACAACCTATGGTGAAAACCCTCACAGCACCGCCACAGTGAACCCACGCACCCAAGACACGCTTCATTCTCTTCTTCGTAACATGTTCCCAATATGACTAAGTAAAGTGAGGCGCCGTCGCTACTCGGGCAGCACTGTGCCTACCGATGACGAAGAGAATAAAGTCTGAAGTTACTTCACGTTCACAGAGAAACTGGTTAATGAACAAAGGAAAGACTTGTGTCTAGGACGCTTGCAACTGACCTTCAAGACTTACAAATAATTCCTTCAGTCTCTGCGTTTGACTGACCTGAATTTGATTATATTCCACATACAAAACCACCGAACGTAAACGTGTTCTCCTAAAGTGACGAAGTTTAACAAGACAGCTACTGTGTCCATCATAAAATCGAGGTCACGCGGACATTATCAATATGGGGGATGTCCATCGCAATCGAGTCTCTCTCGACCTTCGACCAACGTCTAGGAAATAATCGTTGTCACTGTGATGATCGCGTTTTCTACCTTCTCACCAGCACTGGAGGCCCATCTGTCGCTGGCGTCCACGTCAGGCATGAAACCGTCCATGTAACTGGCAAACTCATTAACGCCAAACCTAAGAAACTTGATTAAGCTTAAACTTAACGTGGTAGACCTTTCCCGCTGTGCTACACTCTAACTCATGATTATCTATCTCACAACCATCAATAAAATAAAGATCTACAAATTGCCCATCAAATATAACTAATGCGGCTCGCCACGGACTGTTTCATGCAGCTAGCCACATGGACACACTCTGCATGATAATATCATGAGTTTTAGGTGGCATCAATCTATTGAGCACGACGAGATAACCTTTGGGTATTACGGACTAGCCTTCAGGCTCAGTTCGAAGTTCAAGCAAACATACCCAAAGGTCTTCTCGTCGTGCTCAAGGGTCCGTAGTCGTTCTGGAGAGGTTTCACTGTCTTCGGGACCAGTAACAGAGCACCGTCTGCATCATCATCATCATCTGTGAAGTACACGTGGAATCAACCAACACACTCCCTCCCACAAGCTGTACCACCTGACAACCACAGCACCGCAGGACACGGATGAACTGAGAGGATGCCTTTCTCCACCAACCAGCTTATGCGTGCTCCTATTTCCTGTGTCAGGAGATGTGCAACCCAGACGCCTCTCGTCAGGGGAATACGGTCTGGCCTGGGCTTGTATCTTCTGGGCAAGAGCCACTGAGAGTTCAGCGAGCCTCATTAAACAAATGAGAAACCCTCATGTTAACCTCATCCTGCGCCCTTCACCTCCTGTATCCTGTGATGTATTTCTGACATATCCTTTTACTCTCCTACCAACCACTCATTTCTGCTGAGAAGACATTTTTGGAGGCTCTCTCATACGCCCATACAGTCTTGCAAGAACATTCAGTAGTTTAAAAAGTTGTCTTCAATTCCACAAAGCATGAAATCCAATGATCAGATGGAGTTCTACATGCACGATGCGAGACAGATTACAACATCCGCACATTTCACCATGAGTGCCGTCCAGTCACGTGACTGGCAACCTCCTTGCAAAGTGCCGCTGGGGCCGTACACCAGGCGAGAGTAGTGCTGTGCCTCCCTCAGTATTGTCTACTAAGCTGTCATGTACGCGTCTAGGGGAGGTCAGCTTCGGGAAGTCAGGTACACTGGATGAGGACTGACCCAACTGTTTACTGAGGACGAGTCGCTCCACCAGAGGATGACGGCACATGCCTGTAAGGTATATACGCTCATGAACACATATACCCGTATGATCATGAACAGATGTACCCAACTGGTCATGAGGTCACCATTCAAGAACAGACGCATGAAAATGGTCATAAGGTCACCATTAACAGATTCATCCACTGGTCATGAGATCACTATGAACATATGTATCCTACTAGTCATGATGCCACTATGAACAGATGCATCCAATATGGTCATGAAGTCACTAAGAAAAGATGTATCCAACTGGTCCTGAAGTCATGACCAAATGTATCCAACTGAGGAACCCAACACAATCCCGCCACTCGCTAGGCTGTGTCGTTAGATCGATCGTATGGGTCATTAAGCAGAGCTGTCCAACGCTCTTTTTCACGATACAGTTGATCAACATCCTTATCTTTACTTCACAACCATTAGAACAAAGAGGCTGATAAAACAGAACATTCGCACATTCGTACAACCGAATTAATCCTGTCATATTCTACATTATCTAAGTATTCAGCAAAAGTAGATCAGGGCAAAATCCGACACAACCTCATCATTATTCATGTAAGTACAATCGGCTGGCGCAGGTGCGACTTACAGTTCAACATTAAAGTTATCATAACCTCCCGACACCCTGCCGGGGGAGGTGGGAGCATCCTCTGCTGAAGATGGGGGCAGCTGTTCCCTGAACACAAGCCAAGAGGCTCCCTTACGAGCACCTGGTCTAAGTGATGGAAATACCTTCATTGGAGAAGCTTTATAATTATCATTTCACACGTATTTCACCTTTTGATATGTAATGCTGAAAGTGCTCTGACGTTTCCTCATTAGTTGTTACACACAACACAGCGGCAAACATAACGTGATCACATAAGACAATCTAGATTAAAATGGTGCCACCCCTGTGGTAGGCTGAGATGCTCCTGCAGTGACGAGGCCACAACACCAGTTGCTGCCTCCATCGCCATATCCTCGACCGTGATTTCATATCCTCATCAGTTCTGAGAAGCTACACAAGCGATGATGAACGCACGGTGGGAGCATGAGACACAAGTGGGTTGGCAGTGACCACAGACACAGCAGCGTAACGAAACGTTTGAAGGGAGAGAAATGGATAGTCCAGCGGGGCTTCGTTAAGGTTTAAGACATGGCATTGTGTATCGTAATGTACTGTGCTGGGCGTATAGACAACAACTGAAGGTTGATCCCTAAATGAGGATTCGTGTGGCCGGAGATCCTGCTGCCCAGTCTGAGGATCACGTCTCAGAGTTATAAGAGGTGAGAGAGAGAGAGAGAGACAAGATTACTGTGGATAACACTGAAAGTGAATATTAGTAAAGTGAGGTTTAAGTAGGACATGCTCGAGCAGACGACAAAAGTTAGTGATATAAAAGTTTTGGTGTGAGCTGCGAGAAATTTAAGAGGCAGGAGAAGTTTCACATTTAATAGTTCCTCGGGTCTCGAATACGAAAGCTGGGCTGGCGTAAATGGTGGGGTGAGGGCCATGGGGAACTGTTGTCGTACCTCAAGTAGTAACAGTGGACAACATTGCTGCAGGTGGGGTCAAAACTACACTAACATCAACTAATTCTTGGTAAGGCCTTCAGCACAGTGAGAGGTTCTGGATGCTTTTACCGACTGTGAGTGTGAGACTCGACAGATATTTTCCGTATATTTATGACTGAAAAAAAAAAGTCTGGTTTGTCCGACATACATTTTCCATGCAGAGCACACAGACGGCCGGCGACACCGGGCACTGCTTTAAAGTGAGCGAAGCTTCGAAAAGAGATCAAAAAGACGGTGATGGTTGGAACATGGACAGAGGCGTGGTACACGTACAGTAACCGATATCTGGGGGTCGTGGATGTAGGCGAGGGTTGGGCCGGCAACACAAGCATCAGGTATAAGGAAGATGTGACAACAGAAAAAGAGCAAAGGTCGATGGAACACAGCGGTGCTCCGATGAATGTGGTTCAACACAGAGGTGCATTGATCAGTGTGGTGGAACACAGAGGTGCACAGATCCACAGTGTGGAACACAGATCACCATTGTGGAACACAGAGGTGCACAGATCAACAGTGTGGAACACAGATCACCATTGTGGAACATAGAGGTGCACAGATCAACAGTGTGGAACACAGATCAACACTGAGGAACACATAGGTGCACAGATCAATGTGCTGGAACACAAAGGTGCACAGATCAATGAAGTCGTGGTGCCAACCGTACTGAGTCATGCTGTCAAAAGTTGGTGTAACAATGACAGAGGATAAACAACAACACAAACCATGAGGTACGTGTGTGGTGAGGAAACATTCTAATCAAGAATACCAGAAACTTAAGAAAAAAACAGAGAAAAAAATCTGGAACATCAGCAAAAACATGAACGCGTTCTGGGGGTGAATTAATAACGCAAAAGTAAAACAATGATCAAAAACTCCAGACATAAATAGAGAATTTACACAATGGATGGTAAGGGAGAAATGGTGGGTGATCATGTCGAAATTTTAAATATAAAATAAAAAGATGCATTAGTTTGACTTCCAAATGTGGAAGCCAAGGGCAGCACGAGTGAAAGATTTAAACGAGTGCAACACATCCGGTGATGACTAGGCCGGTCCTGGACGTGGGCGAGGTACGAGGCGCAGGGAGGGAGGAGGTCGGCTGTGCCCAGGACAATGACGGACACAGCGCCCAAGTCTTACGCAAACGAGGTAAACATAAGAAAATAAACAAGAAAAGAATTAGAATGAAGGAACTCGCGAGACATGTAAATTACATAACACTGAAACACCATCAAATTCCCCAAAAGTTCAAAGTTATCATTCGGATATGAATCATGGCAATGTTAGTTACATATATGGGTACAATGGACAAGGGTTGTGATTTCATAAAAGTGAAAAAAAAAATTATCACAGGCGTTTATGTGCCTAGGGAAAAGAAGTTCTTCGAGGAAAAAACGAAAAAAAAGGCAGGCAAGCGAAAATCTGAGCTGATGGAGGACCGACTGAGTCTGTCATTCATAGGGAAAATCACTGATGTGGTATGTTGCGTCGGCTGCTCACTCCCTACTGAGATGAGACCGTGAGGTAAATACCTACCTAGAATACTGAGTGGAGAAGGGGAACAGGATATCTCGGGGAGGTGCTTCTGGGTCACAGTGCTGCACCACAAGGCACAAGATATGGTATCTTAAGACAGACTCTCCTGTGACATGTGCCATCAGTTTGAGGTGCTATAAACGTAAGGCAGCCGTGTTGACTGACGTGGGCCGAGTGGGAATCAAATATCTAGCTAGGGCCAGCTGGAGTGTCACGCAAGAAAACTGGGCAAGTGAAGTAACAAGGCGATTGTATCATTATGGATGCAGCATATGATCGACCTGTTTGAATCATAGAGTTTCAAACTGTAGGAATTCTATACAACGTTCATAAGGCAACAAACGTTAATGGCATTGCTTCCGCTACTCTCTTTCCTTCACCCTATTATCTATCTTAACTCTCACCCCAGACAGTAATAACTTGGGGCGAGCTTTTTTTCCCGCGCAATGTCGGCGACTCTGTATTAAAAAAAAGGAATTTCATGAGTGGAGGAGGGTGTTGGCAGGAGCTGCACCGTACACCGCTGAGGAATGAATACCTGGTGTACCGGAATGACCCCACCCATTCTCCGCAGGACTCCACCCACGGTTCTGGACCCTCCTCCCGTACAGACTTCATCCACAGTTCTCCACTCTTCTCCTCCATCACACACACTCCACCCACAGTTCTGGCTGGCCTGCAGGAGCCGCCCACGTGTCAGCGAGGGATGGCAGCGCGTGGTCCGCCAGTTAGTCCTCCGGGTGCTACGTGGAGGGGGTTTGGCGAGAAAAGCTCCTTAGTTCCTACCTTGTCGCTCCTCACCGCTAGACGCCCAGCACGGGGTAACTTTTCTTAAACACACACACACACACACTAGGGTGTGTGTGTGTGTGTGTGTGTGTGTGTGTAAATACACAAGAGTAAAGACATTGTACATATATATAAAAGTTTGAGATGGGGCAATACGAGCGCAAAATTCTTTCCCCGTAACTCACAAATAGTAATTACACACACACACATGGCTGCGGCTTATCGCAAGGTTCAGTCCTGGGACCATTACTCTTCTCGATGTACGTAAATAACTTAATAGATGGACTGAACTGAAATACGTTTGTCGACGATGTCAAGCTCATAATGGAAGTGAGGAGTGGAGAGGATTGCAT
>JAUTXX010522718.1:0-21026 GCA_032273605.1 Panulirus laevicauda | reverse complement strand
CACTTTTTATGTAATGAATCAACTGCACATGCACCCTCAAAAAAAACACTCCCATACACCAATATTCACGAATCTTCGAATGGACTTCTGGCATTATCTACAAAAATAATCTGTCACACATAACAAATGATAACCCTTAACTCAAAGTCAGACTCATTATTGGTAACTAGATTTTGCACTATGCTCTAGCCCCGCCTTTTGGCAAAATGTTAAAGAGCAAGATACTAGCAATAGGTAAAACACATCAGAGGAAAATCAGGTAGAAGCAGTAGATTTTAGGAAGGTAGTAGCTGGTCTGCAAACCCCAATAAGGGAAGTATATTATAAATACTACCTGTCTGGGTATTGAGAGGGTTAGTATGGTTACATGGTGAGCCAGCACTTTAGTTGTGAAGCTGTACTGCTTTCACTTATGTAGCTATCTCTTCTTTCTGTCTCACCCATATGTGGCCTGCTAGCATTGTTTACAAACATACAATCCCTTGTCATATATCACTTGACAATAATTAGATAACTCATTCTTTGTAACTCTAATTTTCATGAGCGAGTGCTATGCGTTAGCACTGCCTTTTGGCAAAATGGTGAAGAGTAATTGATAGCAGTAGTAGGTAGGTAGGAATGTTAAACATTAGGTAGTAGTAGTAGGTAGGAGCATTAGGTATTAGTTGGTAGGAACATTTGGTTGTTGTCTATGAAAACTGCACTAGAGTTGCCTTCCGCAAGTGGCTCGTTAAGGGCGAGGCACCAAATCCCAAGAACTGGCACTGGATTTCAAGTTATGGCGACTTATGTTGTGGCCACCTCCTCGAGGGAGTTCCCATAGGAAAATGGCATCAGAGATATACACAAACTCATAGATAGTAGATATATACATTAGGTAAAAGTAGTAGGTTGAAACTTTACATAGAAACCCCTGAAAACATTGCATCTGCATTACCCCCTACCAGTGTCCCATCAAGGGTGAAGTGTAAAAGGCTAAGTAGCCGTGGGGTTCACAAGTTATGAAACTTCATTCTGCCATGGCCTTCCCCTTCATTTCCGGAAGGGGACAAGTATCAGAGATAAAGAGAGACGTATGCATTTCCATATTTCATATTCACCTGAGACCAAAGTAGTCATACAACTTTTCTTCCAGATACACTTCAAATCCCTTTACCAAACATCACATTGCTCTTAAGAGTCATCATGCCTGTTATCACATTCTTCTAAAAGTCAGCCTGATCAAACCTAATCATAGTTTTCATTTCTCCACTCTATGTACATCATTTGTATTATAATGAATCTTCATTGCTTACTAGTGGTAATAAAAAAAATTTCCATCCCAAAAGTTTTCATAATATTTGAAAAGCTGTTCATTAACAAAAAACATACCAATGGTTTAAAGAAACAATGGAAAATAAAGAAAATTTATTATACAAAAGCCGTAAACAAATATCTCTCTTACAGTAAAAAAAGATGAACACAGAAGAATGAGGTACAGAAAATAACTACTTTCTAGTTAAATGAAGTGGAATGAAATGCAATTTATACCCTTTGATTACAAGGAAATATAATACTGAAGTTGGCAGACATGCTACCAATAGCACTGGAGATTAAAATGAAAATATCCATTTAATCATACTCTCCTTCAACCTCACCACCCTCCTCTTCAAACTCTGCTTCATCATCAGCAGTTGCCTCTTGGTACTGTTGGTATTCAGACACCAAATCATTCATGTTAGATTCTGCCTCAGTAAACTCCATTTCATCCATTCCCTCACCAGTGTACCAATGGAGGAAAGCCTTTCGCCTGAACATTGCCGTGAACTGTTCACTTACACGCTTGAACAATTCCTGGATTGCTGTAGAGTTACCAATGAAGGTTGAAGCCATCTTTAAGCCACGAGGTGGAATATCACACACTGCTGTTTTAACATTGTTGGGAATCCATTCTACAAAGAATGAAGAATTCTTATTCTGGATGTTGTACATCTGATCATCAACTTCCCTCATGGACATACGCCCCCTAAAGATTGCAGCAACAGTAAGATAACGGCCATGACGAGGATCACAAGCCGCCATCATGTTCTTAGCATCAAACATCTGCTGAGTGAGCTCAGGGACAGTGAGAGCACGGTACTGCTGAGCTCCACGAGCAGTCAAAGGAGCAAAGCCTGGCATAAAGAAGTGAAGACGAGGGAAGGGCACCATGTTAACTGCAAGTTTCCGGAGATCAGCATTAAGCTGGCCAGGGAAACGTAAACAAGTTGTAACCCCGGACATAGTTAGGGAAACAAGATGGTTCAGGTCACCATATGTGGGATTTTGTAGTTTGAGCGTTCGGAAGCAGATGTCATACAGCGCTTCGTTGTCAATACAATATGTTTCATCTGTGTTTTCAACAAGCTGATGGATGGACAGGGTTGCATTGTATGGTTCTACCACAGTGTCAGAAACCTGGAATAAATGGAGAAGGGAAACTTTAGTCTACAACTCAACTTTCAAACAAATCATTAACACTGACTTCGTAAAATTTCTGTCCTCATGATTCACTCAAGATTATAAAATGTTTTCACAAACGGAAGTGAAAAAGGGAGCAAAATGAAATTTTCACATGCATTTATGCATAATACATTGTCACTTTAATGCCATGGAGACATTTCAAACTTATATATTTATTTATTATACTTTGTTGCTGTCTCCCGCGTTAGCGAGGTAGCGCAAGAAAAGACGAAAGAATGGCCCAACCCACCCACATACACTTATTTCTAAAAATACTGTAAAATTGTGTATGAGCAAGAGTCTGTTTTCAGATTTTAAATCAATGGGTAACCTTCTCTTATCTTGATGTTAACAATCCTGATGAAATATAAACTTGTTTTAAATACAAATGAGCTGTGAGACATTTCTTGATGCAAGCTTCTTTCACATTGTTCTTTCCATTTGCCATAGGTTTCATCAGCTCTCCATTTTTTCTTTTAAACTAAACTTTTACTGATCTAAATAACTAGAAAGGTCATCACCTTGAAATGTCTTTTGGCTTTGTAACAGTTAACAAATGTTTCTCACCTTGGGAGAAGGTACTACTGAGAATGTAACCATGATCCTATCGGGGAATTCTTCTCGTATTTTTGAAACAAGGAGGGTACCCATGCCTGAACCAGTGCCACCCCCTAAGGAATGTGTAAGCTGGAATCCTTGCAGACAGTCACATTTTTCAGATTCCTTTCGAATGACATCCAACACAGAGTCTACTAACTCTGCACCTTCTGTATAATGACCCTTAGCCCAGTTGTTGCCAGCACCACTCTGACCTGCAAGATAAAACTTCTGTCAAGACCTATACATTCCTTGCAAAGTACTTCAAAATTTTTAATCAATGATTCATAATTTAAACTGGACAGATTACTCCTCTGTGCCAACATCTTATGTCAGCATCAAGTCAATAACCTTGTTTATTCCTTACCATAAAGTATGGAAATGTCTGCGAGGTTTGTTTACTTCTTATCAAAAGTATGGAAATATCTGCGAGGTTTGTTTACTCCTTACCAAAAAGTATGGAAATGTCTGTGAAGTTTGGCTGTGGATGGTAGATTGTTTCTAGACGTTTCATACAAGACAGTTAGTGTGTGTACAGCAAGTGAAGCCATCAACAGTTTGTTCTTGATGCTTCCTTGCTAAAGCACTGGAGAATACATGACTAAATGTGGAAAGTCAGCAAGGAAAGGTTAAAAAAGACGATGTATGTCTCAAGAGTGGAGGGCACAAGGAGTAGGGGGAACAAAATTGGAGATAAATGTAGGGAGTGAAAAAGATTTTGATGGATTGGGACATGAGCACGCAGTTCGGTGAAAGGTGTGCATGGGAGAGAGCAAATCAGAACGATGTAGTACACAAAGGTCAACATGCTGTCATTGGACTGAACTATGGCATGTGAAGTGGCTGGGATAAACCGTGAAAAGGTATGTGGTGCCCTGGGAGCTGTGGTTTTGGTGCATTACATATAACAGCTAGAAAATGGATATGAGTGAATGCAGTCTGTCTTTGTCTATTGTTAGCATTACCTTGCTAAACCGAAAAAAGGTGATCATGTAGGAAAATAATCAATTACTAATGAACAATGCCTAAATCAGGATATAAGCATCAAGTGAACTAATCCCTTATTGCATCAGACAATTTATCATTCATCCCTAGCCAAGTGCACAACCTTTAACCTGGCTGGTTGGCCAAATGAAACCTATTTCAGGAGACTGGCTGGAACATAATTTATGATTAATAATTCCAGTACAACCAAAAACATTAAACACTGAGATCTTTTGCTTTTAACAAATCCTATTTGCAAAATCAACATCAGGAGCATACCTCTGAAATTGCTTGTACATATCTGAAAAATATCAAATGAAGGAGGACAAATCTTACTCTCCCTTAAAAAGCAATACAAAAAGAGCTTTTTACAAGTATTGAGTAACCACACAAAGTTTCTCTTCATACTCCAACTTCACCCTCAAAGCCAGAAGCTTAACTCACCTGCTCCCAATCTTACACAAGTATTATTGTATCTATGACCAGCTTTAGTGTGCAATTAATAAGAAAAATATCATCCTGCAAACCATACTCATCCTCATGCTGACAAGTCTGTACTGAATGTGGTGCAATCCCCAGCACTAAGAAATCCTTAAATAACCTCAAAAGAATTACTAGTTTCCATGACACCTAAATGCCAGATGACTTCCTCTTGCTGTTCAATATATTACAACTGTCTGAAACTCTCCAGTGTACTAAAAATCTGAGTAATATTTCACCATATCCCCATCAAAAAATTCATGATATAAAAAGGTTCTAAAGGATCTTTTTTTTTTTACCTCCTGCTTACAAGTACAATATGGTTAATGTGGTTTGGCAAGACAAGTCTGCACCTTCGGAAATCAAATTAAATGAATACTCAAGAATTCACTGCTGAAATGTCATACAGATGCATCCTAACCTTAATCTGCATCATTAACAATGTATGAGGTTCTACAAATACTAACTACTAAATGCACCTTTATCATGGTTTACATGCATCCAAAAACCAAACCATCACAAATTCAAATTTCATTCACTGCCAGACCAATGTCACATCTATGTTAGCATCTCCTATTTCATTAAACTTTCCTTAAGCAAGACTGCTTTTCTGCAGCCAAAGCTTTAAATAAGTGTTCTTCAACTTATGCCACATGCAGAAAATTTTTGTACAACCCTCCATAATATACTCATATTTTGCATTACATGGAGGATACTTTTAGACTCTCTCTGAATACATACCAAATACAAAACTATCTGGTCTAAAGAGCTGACCATGGGGTCCAGCACGAACACTATCCATGGTTCCAGGTTCCAGGTCCACGAGGATGGCACGTGGCACATACTTTCCCTGGTTACCCTCATTGTAGTACACATTAATTCGTTCCAGCTGAAGATCCATCAGTTCTTTGTCAACGCCAGATGTGTACTCTCCTGTTGGCTGGATGCCATGTTCATCGCTAATAATTTCCCAGAACTGAAATCAAAGAGAGTATAGATCAATTTTCACTCTAAAAAAGAAATGTATCAAAATTACTGCAACTGGTACAAGCATCCATGCCTATAAAGGTAAGATACATTGTCCCATGACTAAAACTCTCCTTGTACAGGTTATTCAGATTAAAATTGAAGTTTGGTGTTTATTAGTGTCACAGTGGCATGAGAGACACCTGTAAACTTATAAACTTGAAACTTCCATTTGCGCACTAAGAGAACCCAAGGTTGTGCACCTGACCTAGATTGAATTGTATAATTTGGTGACTATGTGTCCATCACTGCCAGTGTCACGTGAGGATGACACAGCCCAACACTTTAAACTTTACGTGCATACCAAAGGAACCCTTAAAGGTGTGTACTCTGTTATGAATTTAAATCTGGTGTGTGTGTGTCAATGCCATAACCCCATGAAGACAAATGGCATACTTAGGGGATCCCAGAGGCGTCCTCGGTAAGATTTTAAAAAAATTTGTATGCCCAAGCTAGTATCAGAGTTCCGTGACAATGACAGCAAGAAACTTGAAAATTTGTATGCATACTAAGTGGACCCCAGGATATACAACTGGGAATGATTTTCTACTTTTTCTGATTATCACATTAAAAAATGGGCAAAGCCAGATACTTCTGATGGTATCTAACTATCAAAAAGGGATTCTACAAGAAAAATTTTGGTTCAAAATGAACAAAAATTTACCTTTAATACAATAATTGCACCAACTTTACATAACTGTTGATTCATTCATTTTGGCAATGTAATATTCAAAGAAAACATGCTATCGACATACTTACCAATCAGTCTTAACCTAGATTCAGCAGTTTCCAGTGTACTCAGAGACTTTTATTATAATCTCATTTTTCAGAAATTTTCATACCTAAGTAATGGTTAACTCAATTGTTACTCAAAACTCTCACTGCAAGCTAGAGAAAAAAATCAAAAAAATTTCACTATTCATTAAGATGTTACATTCACATATCTACAGTATTACAAAATCCCCAATCTCATGAACACAATAATATTAAACACATAAAATCTATAATAATAACAATAAAAGTACTGCTTGCACATAAGCAATGCCCAATCAAAGACAGCAAACTGAATATGAATCTAATGAAAACAACTATGACAATGGACTAGGTGGTGGCCTTTGAATGGAATCGATTCTAAAATTTTCTTATTCAACTTCATACCTTTCCTGTGCTTCAGAGCTTTTCCCACTTCAGCTGGTGATATAGTACGTACATGTTTTATATATTTTCTTCACTAGATCCCTTTTGTACAAAATTGTACATAATATTAAGACAAATTTTATTAGAAAATATCAAAGAACATGAATCGAATCTTTAATATATAACTATGTAATTTTTGAGACAAACTTTATAACTGTAAAAAGTGAAAAGGAAAATACATGGAGAATACTGCAGAAGACTTTCATGAGTCCCCCTTGAAATCTATCATGGCATCCAAAAGGTTTCTGTTATTTCAATAAACAATACACAAAAAACGTAAGAACTAGTTTTCATTAGAAAATCGATTACTTTGAGGGAGCCACATAAAATTTACTCTTGCAACTGTAAGGGTTTAAAGAACATTCGGTTTGATTTCATAAGTACAACAAATATGAACAAAATGGCATGATAGTGCAAGTGCAATGGTGAGCCTCGCCCTGGGAGAACCACCTTTGTGATCATGGTATCTCCTGTACCAGGGAAGTATATGATAAATGGAAAGGCAATACCAACAAAAACTAATGTAACTCACACTGTGATTGCTACATGTAGAATAGTGCTAAACATAATATCTTAAATGGTTTTCACCAACAATAATGTTAAAATACCATAACCGTAAAAGTAAAGTTACATAAGTACAAATAGCTCTCAAATGCTGTTCGCTTTATATAGACATAAGGGAGCAATTAGAGCACAAAACAAAATCTGATGAAAATTTTTCACATAATGTTAAATAAACCAACATAAAGAGATTTATGTGCACCAAAAAATGTATGGAGTGCAATAATTTGAAAAACAATCATACAGTCCTTTTGGACACATATAAAGACTGCTTACATCAGTGAAAAGCTTTTCTGTATGTATTCCCATTTCTTTCTTTCAATGTCTACAAGTGCTGCCTAGCGAGACATCAACATCAGTCTTACATTTGCTACCATTTTAGTAATAAAGACATTTTATTTCTCCCTAAGTCAGATGAGGCCTATTTTACTCGTTCTTTAGCTTTATTTTTCATATGATAGTGTTTCATTTTATTGTGAATTCCACTTGACCTCTCAGAAAGCCTGTAGAGTATAAAGTGAGATGTATGAATACTAAGATGGTGAAACAAATTACAGGATAAGTTTAACTGCAAACACATAAGAATTCAGAAGCCAACTATATTTACAATATTATAGTTTCCCATACAAAACAGTCATACTCTTCGATTTTTTGTGTAACTACAAAAAATCATTAGAAACTATGGAAACGGCACTAAGTAGCTCAGATGTACAGAAGGAAAATACTAGGGCCTATGTTCATTTTAGTCATTATTCTTAGCCTTCTAATCAAGCACTGGCCTAACATTCCATAGAAGCCACTCAATACACGTGTCATTCATTACAACTGCATGGAAGCAATGACAGTGCAATGCTTCTAATGCGGCTCCTGTGCTTGCGGGCGTGGCAGCTGGTGCAGCATGAAGGTGATAACCAAGTATTGATCGCATCAGCTGCACCGCCGCCGCCGACACGCTGCTGCACCACGTTGCCAAAGACTGCACACGGGTTCACTACTTACCCGCCACATACCTCAGTATCAATTCTTAAATCATTAGAAATAAAAACCAGGATAAGAACAACTGTAAAATGGACCTCAGCACTCAGGCTGCATAACTTGTGACTAATCACGCATTTATACACCAAAGGGTTAAGTTAGTGACAAGTCACACCATCACTCACGACCATAAAACCCTCAAACAGCCATTGCTTAAATAAATGCTTAATCATTCAAAACATAAAGACTACGGGTACAACAAGTTACATGAGTTACACACCTGAACAGGTGGCAAGTTAAAGACAAAGGCGGTAAAGGCGGAAGACGCGCGCACTGGACTGTGACGTCCACCCGGCCCCACAGATCTTTATCTTGTCAAATATCTTAAAGTATATGTTGATTTAACACAAAACATGCACCAACATGGCCTTGAGAAGTATACATACCTTGGTTCCAATCTGGTTGCCGCACTGGCCTGTCTGGATATGGACAATTTCCCTCATTTTTCTTCAGCTGAGCGTCCTACCGCTTCCGTATCGTTTTCGTTACTGCGGCGAGACAGCTTGAAAAATCGAGATAGGAGGGGCGACCGTTGAGTCAAATAAGGTTTAAAATATTGATTACTAAGGGAAATATTCCGTAAAATTTAATACTTTTAGCCTCTCATTTCATTTAAATACATATCTGATCATACTGATATATATTTGACTTCAACTGTAGTTTTCCTTGATAAACGTATACGAAAAATAATTATAGTTTGTTATTTCAATGAAACTGGCGGGAACAAAAGAAAAGCATATCAATCTCTTTAACTTACGTTTTCTACATCATGTTTGTCAACAATGCAAAAATTCCTAACTTTGAAGGCAGACTGATCAAACATTAGCTTTGGATAACAGCAAGATACCTCTCAAATAACCCAATATAAAATAAGGTTGGTAATATGGTGGAGGAAACCGTTGTGATAAACGGTATTCAAACATCAGTTACATAGATCATTTTCTTTAAATCAATTGATTAACCTTGTATTAGTTAAAAGGCTACACATACTAGTGAGTTCTAAGTTAAACATGGTAATTAGTTCAAGGTAACTCTACAAAACTGTCTACACTAAATCTACACGAAAATCATTTCTTTTTACCAAAGTAAACTTCAGGAAAACATGTCTATACCTTTAAATTCCGATGTCTACATTATGACTTTCAGCGAAGACAAATAAGGAACAACTATTTAAAAAAAAATAACGAAAACTTTTGACCTGCAGGGGATCTAAGTGATCAAGCTTATGAAATACCAATGATCACGAATTTATATAACCTGGATTGTTAAACATTTCCAGTTAACCGAATTACTCGAAATTCATTTAAAATTCTAAACACCTTCATATATTGCACAGGATAAATATAAAGTACCATTAAAGATCAATTAGTCCATGGCTTCATAATGATAACCAAGAGTTTAATACACGTCACAGGTTGGAATGCGGCGGTGGCTGCAACCCAACTCTTCATCGATTTTCTGAATAATTCAGATAAACTGGGCGTGTTCAAGAGAATTTTGAAGTGTTGAAAATTACTTATCTCTGCGTGCAGCTTAAAGGTGATTGCAAACTGGCAAGGATTTTTCCTATAACTGCTTAAGCAGTGCTTAAAGCAGGTGCATCACCATGTTTTCTTTAAGGAGATACACGTGTACAAGATTTAATTTACTTACGGTTTATATCGAGCTGAAATGAAATCTTTTTATGATTTTTTTTTTCAAAACGGCAAGTTACTACCTTATATGTCTTCCCTAGATTGTTGGATAATAGAAAGTGTCTGAGTTGCCTAAACAAACTGTTGACAGCTTTCATAACTCCATTATGATTAAAGGCCTCTACACAAGTATCTGAGAACACATGCTCCTCAGATATGTAATCGAAAATTAATACTCAATTTCACTGATAAAACTAAATACTTATGATTCAGTAATTAAAACTAGATATGACTGGCTCTTTTCACCACTAGATTCAAGCCTACCTATGGAATCTTTCAAGTTTCCACTTACCAATAAGCACGTCTTCTTTAACAAAACAAATGAATTTCATAGTCAGCAACCAGATGCCTATGCTTATTTCTTGAGTAATACCCGAAGACCGTCAAAGAAAGTAACATAGATTAAAAAAAAGTTTGTAATAGTCTGCCAACTAAACTAGTGTCATCGGAGACCTGGTGGTACTCTACATTCATTTACATATTCTGGTATTACCCATGACTGGCTTGGCCGGGTGGGGAAGCACGTCAATTTCCGCTGCCTTGGCTCAGTGTCTCTAGCCGTCTTAGTGCTTAGCATGTCAACTGTTCTCTCAGCCCCGTGCCTGACACCCCATCGCAATGCCTGGTGTCTTGGCCAAGTGTTTAGAGTTACAGCCCTGTGATGCCTAGGACCAGTTTAAAGTGCGTCAGCCCAATGCCTGGGACATCATCCCAGTGATACACACCTCAATCCACTGTGTGGTGCCTTAGCACATGTTTGGCACCTGAAACTTGTGCCTATCACTGTGGCCGAGTGTGTCGTGCCTAAGCAAAGTGCTTAGCATTTCATTTGTAGTCTGGTAATCAACCCAATGCCTGACAACTAACCCCTGTACCTGGTGCCTCAGCTCAATGCTTAGCACCCCTAACCAATGTCAAGGAATTCAGCCCCCTGCCAAATACAGATTTATGTTATAAAGAGTAATTTTGAGTCAGGAATAATTGTAATTACTTAACTTTGTATTTTTGTTAATAAGTACATTATAGGTTATATAACTTCTTATAAAGTTATATATCTTAAAACTAACCATGGAATGGTCTGTGTAGCTTGGCTACAGGTAGTAGGCTCTCATTTTGGTACAGTACACATGACAGGTTGACACAGGTCAGATTTCTACATTAACCAGCTCTACTAAGTGGGGTGGTTTATTTTTTATACTTACTATATTTTATCATGCACATTAAAGTGGAAAAATCATAATCCATAAGGATGTTAAATTTGCAAGATTAAAACTCAACATTAGATCTGTCCAGCTAATAATAAGGTAGAGTTCAAGTATGTGTGAGGCTGCTTTGAAAAACTGGTCTTGGGAAAGCTGAGAGGAGAGCCCTGAGCACTATACCATCAAACTTACTCACCTTTGCCTACGCAGACAGAGATGCTTTCCACACCCCTTCAGTGCACCCAGGACCATTACTTCCAAACCAACCCAGTCATGGACAAAAGTCAATATCAAGGCCAGGCCATAACGTACAAATAAGTATGTACATGTACGTGTGTATGTGTAAATATATATGTGTGTATGCGAGTGGACGAGTCTTTCTTCGTTTGTTTCTTGGTGCTACCTTGTTAACGCAGGAAACGGCAGTCAAGGACGAAAAAAATTAAATAGAATAATAATGATGGAGATAATAATATAAATAATAATAATAATAATAATAATAATAATAATAATAATAATAATAATAAATAATAATAATAAAAATAATAATAATAAAAAATAATAATAATAAACCAGGTGTGAGTGAAAAAGGCCTTCTCTTCATCTATGTGTGGCACTACCTTGCTAAAGCAGGAAACCCAAATGAGTGTGAAAAAATATAATCATTATATTAAAAATGATACTGATGATACTGTAAGAACAGAACAAATACAAACCAGTATATGGTTCATAACATAGATCAAGGAAATGTTGAAAATTCTTTATTGACATTTATGAAAAAGTGAAAATCCCTCACTCAATAACACACTTATTTAATTCAAAAATTATGACTAGTTTGTAATTTGCACCTAGTTTGAAACTACTTCCTCTTTCAATAGGTCGAAAAATATTAGTATACATAAAATCGAGACATGACTTTACAGTCCACTAAATTTTACATTTCAAGAAATGTTACATCTATCGTCTGCCACTCTTTGAAGTCCTAAACTTGTAGAATAAGAACTAACACATTCAGAGTACATGAAAGAGAGAGAGAAATAACTCATCAGTGGATATCTTAAGGGTATCAGTGGGACTTAATACACTCTTCTCAACTGATTATAGCACTCATCCATCACAGTAACCAGCCCCTTAAATAAAACTTCTTATTCTATTTATCCACTGACATGCACTCTTAGATCTGCTCTGCTCTTCATTTAAGATTGCAGACTTTACTGTAATAAACACATGCCTCTTTCTCTACTTTCCTTATTTTACAGGATGAACAATAAAATTTCAGAATTCCTGACTATGCAACTAGTGTCCATGGTCTATGAGTTAAAACCAAATAAAAGGGTAAAGGAAATGTGGACAGTTTAACTTGGACGGACAAGCACTTGCCTGAGGTGCATGAAACTCATATTTGTCTCAAATATGTCTTTATAGCAAAGCAGCTCATCAACAAGCTGGTCTCCCCTATATCTATCTATACTGACCAAACTCAAATACACCTGCTGCCATGATCACTCCCAGGTATCTAAAACACTATACTTCCTCTCGGTTTTCTTCATTCAAATTCACACTCCATCCACTCTATCTCATTCCTCTACTAAATACAATAATCTTATTTCTATTCACTTTAAATTACAATTTTCTACTTTCACATAGTCTGTCAAACTCAGAATCCAGCTTTTAAAGTTTTAGATTCACATCTGCCTCCAAAGCCATTTCATCAGCAAATAGCAGCTGACTCACTTCTCAGACAGTACCAACAGACTGCAGACCTGCCCTTCTCTCTGGTTCGTGAAGTGTTTTCCACACAGATTATTCACAACATATACCTGATCCATATATCCTCTACCACACAAGAAACCATTGTTCCTCCCCAGCCTGATGCTCAGTGCATGTTACCACCTGCTAACTTGCCACTCTCCCATACAACTTACCTGATACACTTTAACAAACATATGCCTCTATAATTCAAACATTGCTTTCATCCCTCTTGCCTTAGTCTAATGGCATTATACAGGCACTCTGCCAGTCCTTAGGCACCACACCATGAACCATACACACTGAAAATCCTAAACAATAATAATAATAATAATAATAATAATAATAATAATAATAATAATTCATCCCTGGGGATAGGGGAGAAAGAATACTTCCCATGTATTCCCTGCACGCTGTAGAAGGCAACTAAAAGGGGAGGGAACAGGGGGCTGGAAATCCTCCCCTCTCATTTTTAATTTTCCAAAAGAAGGAACAGAGAAGGAGGCCAAGTGAGGATTTCCCTCAAAGGCTCAGTTCTCTGTTCTTAACGCTACCTTGCTAATGTGGGAAATGTCGAATAGTATGAAAAAAAAAATTAGCATAGTAGTAGTAGCATAAATATAATTTTGATAAATAAAAATTAATAAAATTCCACTATACTGTTTCTAGCAGGTCATACTGTGGACCATCTACTTTTCTAATTGTTCTTTTCTAATGCTCTTTTAAGCCTTTCAGTACGCTTATCTGTAGGACGATTATAATAGATTCCACCCAAAATGGCAATGTGGCAACAGTGGAGTAAAGCAGAGCTCCACCAAGTAGATGGGTAAGTGTTCCAGCACAGCTCAATAATGCCTAACACCAAAAGTCTGAAAAGAAATAAAAAAGATCAATCCCCTGAAGCAAATAATACTTTTGATTATAGTCTCCTTCCTTGTAGAGAGTAAAGGATTGTCGGCATTGTTTTGTGTTATATTCATAAAGTTATTTTCTACAGTATTAATGACTGAATCAAGCAAAATATAATAAAACAGTTCTGGCCTCTCAACATATGCAGGAGGCATGATCAAAGAACTGGGTAGGATTGGCACATAACACCTATATGTTTATGATTGGCCATTACTGAAGAAAGGCTCAAAAACAGCCAAAAATCTCAAATCCAGGAAGTGACATTCTACAGTAGGGATTGGCAACAACATCCAAATGGATGTAGCAGTTTGAAAATGATAATTTCTAAAATGTTGCTTATCTGTTTTTTGATGTACAGAGTATTTGTATTCAGTATGGTGACCATTCAGGGACTTCTTCATGCACTCCTACTCTGTATATCTAAAACTAAAAGAAAATAAAAATAAAATCTGCAATGTTTGAAAAAAATAGAAAAGACTGCTGTAACTATAATTATCATTTACTACTCTAGGATACAGGACCGTTAGGTTATCAATACAAAGTAAAGAAGTAATAGAGATAATTACTTTCAATATAAAATAGATGAAATCTTGCATAATAAATATGAACTGTTTTACAAATGGTCTCACCAAATGCCCTCTACTGGTGAAAATCACTGGAAGTACAGCACACATACCTAAGTAATATATAAAGCAGTGTGAGATGGTTAAAAAGCAATGTGTTGTGTCACTTCGGTTAGTTAATATTTGAAAGAAAGGTTCAGGAAATGAAGCAATTACAACGTGGGTAAAAAAAGATGCACTGAGAAGTTAGAGAAAAGAAATTAAGCTGACAGTTTTTGTAAAGAGAATAAACAATTCTCTAAGTAGGGTTAATATGAGAGCAGCAAAACATGGAATAAAATTCTCAATAAAGAAGATAAAAAATTGAATCTAATTCATATAAATGCCAGGTCTCCCATGGTGAAATTACCTTTACATATGCACATTTACCTATTCTACTGTTCATTATTTATACCAGACATGCTACTTAAATTAAGGGAAACCATACCAGACATGCTACTTAAATTAAGGGAAACTATACGACCAATCCAGACACTCTGGCAAGCACTTGAGCCACTGAACAATCTTGACACATTGAAAATGACATGCATGAGTAAATGCTTAAAAAATCTGCTTGAAAATTCTTTTTACTCATAAAATGATACAAGTTGGAGCTCTTCTTTCTCTCACTGATGATTCTTCAACTTGATTATATTCATACTACACCCTACTGTTCTGATTTTACTATCTACTTTCTCATATGTAGTGAATTCCCTTATAACTTTCCCTTTTTATATTTCTTCTACATTACCCTTTGTCTACACATGCTGGGGAAAATCATTCTTTTCTCCATCAGATTTTGTGGGGTAAAAAATTGCCAAATCAAAATGCAGATATCTTGAGAAAAGAACAAAAACAAGTTAACAAAACTTATTTGCTCAATGACATTTATGACAGTGACATTATGACAGATCCTATGAATATCATCACTTTCAGCAAAAAAAGAAAAAAAAAGTGACATGACAAACAGATATGGATGCTTTAATTCTATAATAAGATATATAATCATCTGAAACATTAAAACAAATAACTCACCTAAACACAATACTATAGCGTGTAGACCACAGCAGGTATGGGAGAGAATGGAAGTACCAAATGTAAAACTGGTAGTGAAGTGATCGACTCACTGTCATTCCTATCAAGTTGCTGACAAACAGAGGCAGTATGAAGAGTTGACATCCCATATCTTTGTCCATGCCAATACTTTGTAAAGTGGCATAATTTGCTAAGTACCTGAAACAAGGTACACACATGAATTGAACAAATAGGAACATCAGTGAATGGGTCAAATGGGGAAATGGTGACTGAATTGGGGTAAAGAGATGGTGGAGTAAGTACTTTGAAGGATTGCTGAATGTGTCTATCTAAAGGTACAGTGGTAGATACAGGATGTTTTGGTTGGGGAGGTTAGCAAAGTGCAAGAATGGTGGAAAATAGTTTGGTGAATAGAGAGGAGGTGGTGAAAGCCTTGCTTAAGATGAAATATGATATGAGGTGGCTGTGTTGTTGAATGTTTAGTTAAGATTTTCAGTGTATGTCTGAGTCAGGATGAATTGCTTGGGGATTGACGGAATGAATGTACAGTGCCACTGCATAAAGGCAATTGGGACAAAGGTTAATGTTCAAATTACAAAGGTAAAAGATTGTTGAGTGTACCATAAAGTTGCATAGAAGAGGGATGACTGTGAGGGTGGTGCCATGCACATAACATCAGACAGCAGAGGAACAATTTGGTTTCAGGGGTGGTAGAGGGTCAGGTATTTGCTTTAAAGAATGTGTGACAAATGCTCGTAGAAGAATTTCTGTGTGACTTTTATGATGTGGAGAAAGCAACCTTATTTTCTAAAGCTAATCAAAGCCAGGTGGTGAGTGTTGTGAATTCAGTGCTGCTCCTGCATCTGTGTCCTGTCAATGCGACATTATCCTTGTTTAGAAATATAAATACAATCTCCATCTAATGCCACATGCTATCTGTTTACCCTGTGTATATGATCAACCGTGCAGTATTGTGCGAATTCCCAACACAGTGGAAACCTCCAAGACGATAGGGTTCAAGCTAATCTAAGGCCTGAAAAAATGGTTAATCATGAGCCTGAAAGTGCTTGTAAAATACAAGAAAGTCTGCCTGGTGGCATAGTTGATAACTTCACAAGCTGTTAAAAAAGTACCCTTCAGCTTGTGTCACCTCTGTCTAACTCATTTCCTCCTTTACACAAATCCCAGATGATGCCTTTGAATATAGCATTCAGCTGGATTTATTCTTTATAGTTAATCTCTGCCACATCTAATTATTTGTAATTACATATTTGTACTGTAGAAGGAGGGAGTTTTACACTCCCTTGAACATTCTCTATCATCATACAACTTAAATTTATGTATGCTATTTGCATGTCTCAGTCATTTCATTCCATTCATCCACCATTCATACTATAAAAGTACTTCTTTGCATCTTTTTTCAACAAACTTTTTGCTCAATTTCATGTTATGTTCTCAGGTTGCTCTACAGCTACATCCCTCAAACAAGTATTCAGGGTCTTCATAATTTATCTATTTTAAAAACTTAAATGTTGTGATCAGGTCACCCCTTACTCTTATTTCCAATGTGGGAAATTTAAAGCCCCTAGCCTTTCCCTGTAACTTAACTCTCTTAATTCTGGTACCATCTTTGTAGTGCTCTCCTGGACCTTCTCTACTGGCTCTTTGTAATGACCAAACATGAGAAGCACATTAAAAATTTTGGCCTTTTGTAGCATCTGTCTGTCTGTCACTACCTATATGTACTGTATGGGAAAGGAGTTTTACACTTGTGGGGCCCCATCTCCTTAACATTCTCTACTACCATACACCTTCAAGTAAAAAAAATTATAGTACTCTGCCTGAAAGCAGGGTTCTTTAAACTTCTCACACTTTTATTTACCTGTTCCAGTGAGTGATGGCAAAGGTGACGAGAAGAACCACATGCAAAACGAGGAGGGATAAGTGAAAGAATTGATTCACAAAAGTCTCCTCATCTAAAAATCTCCAGTTGACAGTCCATTTAAAGAGGAACACCCGTCCAATATCAAATGACATCTTCATATACCCTAATGGATTTTCTATGAGAAATGGAGCCCCAAGAGCCACCTGAAAGTAAGAGACAATAATACAAATGAAAAATTTCATATATGTGGATGTTTATTAGAAAGGATCACCAAGAATTTAATAACTAATCTCTCTTTCTTTCATACTTGTTCACTGGTTCCTGCATAGCAAGGCAGCCCCAGGAACAGATGAAGAACAGCCTTATTTGCCATCCACATTCCAACTATTGTATATAATGCAGTAAAAGGAAAGTCCCTTATCCACAGCTAAGCCTCAAAGACCTGTCCATGGTTTCCAATGACCACTTCAAATGCCCTGGTTCTGTCCACTGACATAAGTAACCCCTGCATACCACAATGCAGCTGTCTTCTGCAATACCTCACTAGTGCCTCGCCTCATTCAGATCAAGACCCTATGGACCCAAAAAATGAACTAGAACATGTCAGGAACATTGCCAATTCATGCCCAGACATCTGCAGATGGTAATGAAGGCCAAAGAAGAGATGACAAAGTACTTAAATGTAAGTGTGACATTGCCTTTTAAAATGTACGGGGAGGAAGACAAGTTTTTTGTAAACTCTGTCCATCAATTGTGACTGTAGCAAGACTATAACTTTAGGAAATTCTAACCTCCTAGAATACTTTATAAATAAACTGTATCTCTTAGCAATTTCTATATCTGATGTTCACCAGTCATACTGTAAGTACTTTTTTTTTTTTACTGAATGAGATATACTGTGAAAATATTAGCATCATTTTGCTCTCGGTGAATCCCTCTGCAAGTTTTCTGAATGGAACTGAATAGAAGGATGTTTTGAATGAAATGTCCAATAGAGTTGGAAAGGCATGTGGCCTAATCAAAGTGGTTTGAATACATAGACCAGTTGTATTACCATTTTACCAAACTTGCCAAGCAGTGAAAAGAAGTCTCTCATTTTGTCATTATGCATAGCACTATTATCCCAGGAGGAGGTACTCATCTTCCAACATTTTCCAGTTTTAGGAGAAAAGATATCTGCTTCTGCTTTTTACTTGTAATTATTTATTTATTTTTTATTTATTTTTTTTTTTGTTCAGGTTATGTAAAGTCTTAAGTGAAACCAGCCTTAGCTCTTTCACTTACTTCTATGGTAAGTTTACAACTGGCATAGACTTTTGTAAGTCAAATTTTGGCAATAATATTTTTAGTTAAAATATGTGGAAATATTAGAAGCAGCTTAGCAATGATTGTTGATGAACAAGAACAACAAATAAAGTGAATCCTGATATTATATTCAAGCAAGTTATGTTCAGACAGCTTCCCTCCAAATTTTTTTCTCACTCCAGCTGTGTTAAACAATATGACACAGTGGATGAAAATTCCTCATCAGATGCCTCCATCTGGCCTATTAGCATTAGAAAATGAACAAGAAAATGTATCATGTCACATTAGTTCTGGGATGAAAGAATGCATTTAAACCATATATTTGTGATTTACTGTACGAATAAGATCTTGAAGTAATTTTTATTGTTTTATAGCTGTGTTTTTCCTAAGATTTATATTGTAATTTATTGGAAAGTGAGACAATGTTTAGTCAGTGATTTTGCCTTAATAATGGGTATATTCACGCCCAGTGCTGATAATGTCATTCAGCCTTCAAGGCATTGATGACACCAGCCCCTCCATCAGAGTATGTCCAGCGAGGTTTCTTAGGCCTTTCCCATTCCAAAAATCACGCTTGAAATGACTTCCTCCCAGCTACAGCAGTTGTTTTTGGAAGTATTATGGCCAATTTTATTTGCCAAGGCTGCCCAAATGTTTTCTATTTGATTGAGGTCTGAGGCTTTAGGTGGATGTGGCAACAGCATAGTTACAGGGTGCTGCAAGAACCAATTTTTGATTATTAGCAATTTGTGGACAGACCTGTTTTACTGATGATACCACCTCGTCACCCAATATGTCAACATGTTTCTCTCTTGCTCATTGACAAAGTCTGACATTTGCCAGTTCGCCAATACCTGTGAATAAATCCACTTGAATGTTCCAACACTTATTCATCTCCTTATGTGGATTCTTACAGCTTGCTATGCAGTGTCTGCAGAAATAAGGGAAAATGGTGAAATGTGTATTTACTCGCAGAATGTGTATTCATCAGACTGATTTGAATGAACACAATACTGAGAAAATTATTCCTAACATGGGCATTAAGTTGCACTCTAAAGGGTGGAAATGAGAGAGAGAGAGAAAAAGTTGCTCACCTGGTGTTATTTTGCTGCCAAACTCAATTTGTCTTCCTCCCATCTATGCCATATGTCTTCTTGCTAGAGAAAATGGCGTTGTCCCAGAAGTATCCTGGCTTGTCTGCATATTCAAGTGCATACTCCATTTGCTTCATTTAGCTTGGTTTCTTCACTGGTATATGGCTCTGGAGATTAATGGTATGCAGCCCGTTTTGGATGGTTTGGGGTGTGCAGTAAATTCTCTGGTGGCCCTTGCTATTGGTTGTGAAGATCACTGATACTGGTGGATTTTGGCCTTTTATTCAAAGTGCCTAATCCATAGGGCTATCTATGGTTAGCTTTGATACATCAAGTTTTCTTGACACCATTGCTCAAGGATTGATTAAGAAGAGTGATGATTGACATGCATATTAGCTAAGAAGTTTAAATATTGTGATGACACTCACTACCTTGACAGGAAATGTCGAGGTCAATTCCAATTCTCAACAATGTGACCTTTAATTCATGATCTAAGCATCAGTATTATCTTTTTAACTGTGTATCAAATTTACCAATTGTGTATTATAAATTTGATTCATCATTTAGTGTATTCTTTTTTTAGCTTCTGAGTTGCATTTTGTTGTATTTCTTTAATCCTATCATCCTTGTTTCAAATCCCAGGAATATGATGCCATTTGCTAAAAAAGTAGTGAATAAGGAAACAATATTTATTTTAGTGAAAAAAAGTAAGTCATTGAATCACCCCATTGTATTTCAGTGGTATCAAATTCCTGTTCTGTTTTCATTATGATGAATATTTTATAATATTACAGATTTTGTCCATAATTCAGTAAATTCTCTACATAGAAATTAATTTCCTTAAGTTGAAACATTATTATACTTTGTCGCTGTCTCCCGCATTAGCGAGGTAGCGCAAGGAAACAGACAAAAGAGTGGCCTAATCCACCCACATACACATGTATATACATACACATCCACACACGCACATATACATACCTATACATCTTAACGTATACATTTATATACACACACAGACATGTACATAATTCATACTGTCTGCCCTTATTCATTCCCGTCGCCTCCCCGCCACACATGAAATGACAACCCCCTCCCCTGCATGTGCACGAGGTATGCTAGGAAAAGACAACAAAGGCCACATTCGTTCACACTCAGTCTCTAGCTGTCATGTATAATGCACCGAAACCACA
>JAUTXX010522696.1:0-11343 GCA_032273605.1 Panulirus laevicauda | reverse complement strand
CATTTACAGCACGTCGACCCCGTCTAAGGTATTTCAACACACTCTCCTCTGCTTTCTCAGTCACACTATTTTTATTACCATACATCTCACCCTTTCATGACTTACTCGATCAAACCACCTCAAACCACATATTTTCCTAAAGCATTTCATTTCGTCTGTTTCCTTGCGCTACCTCGCTAACGCAGGGAGACAGCGACATAGGTTAATAAAAAAAAAAAAGAATTTCATTTCCAAACACATCCTCTCTCCTCCACACACCCTTATCTACAGTCCTTGCCTCACATCCATACGATATTGTTGGAACTACTATTCCTCAGCACATCCCCATTTTTGCCATCTCAGATGACATTCTCTCTTCTCACACATTCTTCAATGCTACAACAACCTTTGCCCGCTCCTCTACCCTATGACTTACTTCCAATTCCATGGTTCCATTCATTGCCATGTCCACTTGCAGATATCTAAAACACTTCACCTCCAATTTTCTTCCTTCAAACTCGCACCCCAACTAACCTGTATATATAATGTTCAAGAACAGATGACTGAAAAACTAGAGGGAAAAATCCTCCCTTAGTTCCCATCTCTGCTCCTTCTTTTGGAAAAGTAAAACAGGAGTGGAGGATTTACAGCCCCCAGCTTTCACCCCATTTAATTGCCTTCAGCGACACCCAGAGAGTATGTGAAAAGTATTCTTTCTTTGTTATCCACTCACATCCATACATGAGCTATCACGTGTAATGCTTCAAAACCAATGCTCCTGTTCCTTATCCAGGCCCCACAGATATTTCCATGGTTTACCCAAGACGTGTCACATTCCATGGTTCAGTCCACCGACAGCTCATTGACCCACATTGCTCCAGTTCACTCTATTTCATGCGCACCTTTCACCCTCCTGCATGGTCAAGCCCTGATTTCTCAAAGGTTTTTTAATTTCATCATTCCATCTCCAATTTGGTCTCCCCATTCTCCTTGTTCCCCCACTTCTGACATGTATGTCCTTTTTGTGAACCTTTCATGACTCTTTCTCTCATTGGACTCCTGCGGTGTAGCAGTTAGTGTTCCTGATGGTGATGCAGTCATGGGCCGACCAGTGTTGAGCGCATAGGTTTGAATCCTGGTTACAGCAGTCAGTCCACAGTCATCCCAGCTGTTCATTCACTCCTAGGGATTGTCCGATGAAATGGGTACCTAGCTCAGTATGAGGTGGTTTGATTAAGTATTGAAAGGGTAAGAGAGATGTGTGATAATGAAAAGAGTATGGTTGAGAGAGCAGAAGAGTGTGTGTTGAAATGGTTCGGACATGTGGAAAGAATGAATGAGGAAAGATTGACAAAAAGGATATGTGTGTCTGAGGTGGAGAGAACAAGGAGAAGTGGGAGGCCACATTGGAGACGGAAGGATGGAGTGAAAAAGATTATGAGTGATTTGGGCATGAAGATAGAGGAGGGTGAGAGGCTTACGAGGAATAGAGTGAATTGGAATGATGTGATATACCGAGGTCGAGTTGCTGTCAATGGACTGAATCAGGGCATGTGAAACTTTTGGGCTAAACCATGGAAAGGTATGTGGGGCCTGGTTGTGGATAAGGAGCTGTGGTTTCGGTGCATTACACATGACAGCTAGAGACTGAGTGTGAATGAATATGGCCTTTCTTATCTGTTTTCCTGGCACTACCTCGCTGAAATGAGGTAGTGATGCTGTTTCCTGTGGGGTGGGGTCTTACTGATGGTAGGCCAAATCATGCAGCAATTGGGAGTGTTTACGTCGTCAAGTGCAAGGCATGTAAGTATATTTACATAGGCCAGACAGGTTAAACTGTAATAGAGTGGTGTAATTGGCACAGTCATTCAGTACACAGGGATGACCACAAAAATGCGATCGCTAACCGTTGTCACGAAAGTATTCAGCCCACAGATCTTGAAAATCCCGTTATTTTATACCCCTCTGCTGATTATGCCACATGCACCATCATTGACTCTATCCTAATTGCTAATACTTAGAACTATAATTTGTCCCCAGGCAGTTTTAAAGCCCATCCTAGCATTAACCAAGTCATTATGAGAGAAGTGACAAAACATGAAAACATAGAAAAAGTTGTTCAAGACACACTCAGCTACCCAGGTCAACCCCTGCCACGTGACCCCCTTAATCACCCTCCCTTACAACGATTATGGCCAGACAAAGCAGACAGTGCATGGTCTATAAAGATTGGTGTTGAATGGTGGGAATCAAGTGTGATGTTGGGATTTAAATAACTTTGTTAAGCACTGGCACCTGATGAGGTGGATTGTCTCCACGAAACGTGCCATATGTATAGAAAAATTACGTTTAAATATAATTGTATGAACTCCTACTGGTGCAATTTCACCTTCATACTATCATCATGGACAAGATTGATCATCATATCAATATGCTTATCTGTCAAGTACCTATAGTTTGTCCATGCCAAATGTATGTAGAGTAGCTAATGTGATTAGACTTACTAAACATCTCTGATGCTTGCAGTCTGGAAGCAACTTTAATGCTAAACTTGTTCATTCCACCACATTATTGTTTCACTAATTTTTTTTTGAAGATTTGACTGATCATATGAGGGAGGCAATATTGAAAGAGAAATGATCAGCAGTCCCTTATAAGGATTGCTATATCTAGTGGCACATTTCTGACAGCATCTATTCATCTTTTCAACAGTTTATCTTTTTGAAACTTAAGCTATACTACTATATGTCTTTAAAAGCGATCTATCATCTACCCTATGTTCAGCATGTTCATATCACCTTAAATGACCTACATCCCTATGTCTTTCTAATATTTTACACTTGTCCTCTTCAAATCTTCATTCTTTATTCTTTCTGTTCTTCTAACAACTTAAATTATAAATGTCTACTGCTCCAGACACAAGAAAGTTGGGTTTCACATCCATACAAATATTCTATAATGCATGCCTCTTGTAGATTTCACACTTAATGCTCACAAACATGGATTATAAAGTATGCATATTCCAAAATACTTATGTCAGCATTCACCTCATACAACAAATGTGAGAAGTTTTACATATTCCCTTAAAAGCTGATGCTTCATGGAGATATGTGAGAGGAGTCTTGGTCAAAAAGTCTGCTGAGATGGTAGAGACATTAGCATGAGGAGAAAGTTCTGCACAAACAAAAATGAGACAGCATAATGGAAATAACCAAGTAACAAAGAGTTCCACCTCTGGAAGCATTATACAGCTGCTAAGTGGTGACAGAATGAGGATAGTTATGGAGAAAAGGTAGTGGAGGTCTATGGGGAGTGATGAAGTGAGGATGATGAATGAAAGAGGGTGGTGATGGAGTGAGCTTATAAAGAATTTTGAAGGTGGTGATTGTATAATTGGGAAAAAATAAGTTCAAGCAAGGAAACCAACTATTTCAAGGTGATAAAAAAAGATGACAATGCTGTATCATAATGTCACCAAAAAACTTTTAAAGATGTACAACAAAAACTGTTTACTAGAAATAGATAATCTTAAAATACAGCTGAATTATTATATAATAAAACCAATAAATTGATTAAAGCAAATCTCAAACCTCACACCTGCTTGTTAAACCAAAACATAAAAAAATACTAATTACTAGTATGATTTGAATGGCATTTGTAGCCTAAATCAAATGTTAAAAAAAAGTGAGAAAGCTTTGCCCTTTATCATATCAATGGAAAAACATTAGGAAAATCATATTTGACCAAAATATAATCAAACTCAAAAAAATTAGTAACAAGTGCAATATGATAAACTAACCACTGGTATTATTTGCAACAGAATTTGTAGCCTGAGTTAAAGTTATTCTTTTGGAGTGAAGTGATACTGGAGATGTTGGACAGGAGCTTGATAATGGTGGTGTGTGCAGTCCACTCTCTTGCAGGCCATTCACCAGAGTCTGTTGAGCATCTTCGTTACGTCGCCTGAAAGCATATTTTGATGAAAAATTTACATATTTCCACTTATCTGTATTTCACATAATTTTCAAAATTCAATGTACACAATTTTCCCTTAATTCACAACACATCCAATCAGGTTTGAATTCTTGACACAATATTTGAAAAGTTTGCGTTTGCCTATTATAGATGCATAGCAGCTGCAAACTATTTGAATGAAAGAAAAAAATGCAAATGAAAAGACTGCTCTATAGGTTACCTCAGTACATAAGTACAAATTAATGGACAATACTGTGTATCTGGTATCTGAAACTTTCAAGGACATGGGTATGATAGACGAGCAGTTTTTTTTACCAAAAGAGCTGTGGTAATAATACTGAACCAACTAAGAATGTAATTTACCATCATAATCTTATTGCTTATAAAATAATTAGACTGAGTATGTGGTTAACATCTCACTGAACAAAGAACATGGAAACAATTGATACAGGAAATGGCAGTGCCAAATTTTGCAGCCTTCAGAATTAACATGTCAACATCAGGACTTTTTAACCCTTTCTCCCAGAAGACTGCATTACTGTCACTTACTCTCAATTCTGGTCTCGGAACCACTCCAGGCTGAGGAAACTAAATCGTAACATTTACAAAAATACACTCAAGCACTGACTATTATTGACACACAATACAATGGCTGATTATTTCTTCCTTTCAACAACAATCTTTTTGTACTTGACCAAAAAAATTCTTGAAATAAGAATGCTCGATATCTCCTAAAATAAACACATCCCTGAATTTGGAAAAACATCTGTAAGAAAATTAAGTGTCCTTGTCAGTCAGTGCTTCATAATGAAATACTTGCTAATGCAGTACAAAGCTGCATATGCTATACAGAACACCATGCCTACAATAGCAATTGTACTGAAATATGAAGCAGCTTGCAAAATTACCATACATCAGCATAAGGACCCTCAATAACAACAAAATACAATAACTCATGAAGAGTAGTCAACCAAAATCTTAAACCACAGTAAAAGTTCATAAGGGATAAACTACAGGAAGGGGAATGAATAAAAAGTTTAAATGGGATTAAAAAATTATCATGCAACAAAAATACATATAAAAAACGATACTTACGGCCGGCCAGGTTCAATAATGGACACCACTAACACATTCTTCTCTAAACCCCGTAAAAACTTGTCTGTTCGCTTGTAGTGTCTTGTGGGGTCAACCATTATCTCACACAGTCTCTGTATGGTAAACGGTGCACTGAAATATACAGTAAATTACTAAACAAATATTTCTAAAGACCTTAATTTGTTTCTAACTACATGGAGAACATTTACAATAAGAACTCTTATAAAAAAAAATTGCATAGAGAGCTTTGAAGAATGATAGAAATATTACCAACAGAAGGAAAAAATTTAATCTAACTAGAAAGGATTTTTTTCTTAAAATCAAAATGAATATGTTATTGTTTAAAATAAATAAAAAAACATTGGACTGTTATATGAGTTATTTAGACATAAAAAAGTTTTTACTTAGGTAATAAAATGAAACTATTAATTTCTTACAATTATCCTAGAACCAATTTCTATGAGAGTCCTAGTGTTATCCAGGACTCTACATATAATGATTCCTGTAGCCCAAGGCTGTGTTACCTCCAGCAACAGGAAAATGTAGACTCGGAGTGAGAAGTTCTTTGCCGACTGTACTCCCACAGTTACAGCCCACTAAAGGTGATTTTTTCACTTGTGGAGTCTGGTAACACCCATGAAATATTTTTTACACTATATCAAGATAAAAAAAAATACAATATACTGTAATATAGGTAAGTGAACCTTTATCTGGCTTCCTAAGATGTGGAATTTTTCATCAACTAGCTATAAAATACTCCATATAAAAATACTTTTCCAAAATACAAAAGTATTTTCCAAATACTGAAACTAATTTTTTAATTGTGCAGTAAGTTCACACACTCAGGACAATGTTACTCTAGTTCCCATGTGATGCATCTGAGCAAACGTTCAGTTCACTATTTATGCATGCCTCTTTTCGGTGTACTGGGCTTCAATGTGATTTTTTTACTCATGGTTTTGCCAGTACAAATCTAAAACTGTTTAAAAGACCTTGGGATACCCCCAGTGAGTAGTAATGGTGCCAAGAGAAAACACAGGAGACATTATATTGCCAAAATAGGTGGATTTACATAAGAAACTAGATTTACAAAAAAACTAGAAGAAAGAGCTTCAGTCAAGAAGTGTTGAGTAAAGACTTGGTACCTCCTTTATTTACTAAGTAAAGAAACAACAAGAAAAAAAATTTCACTAATAATGAGATGCCACAGATACATTCAAAAGGAAAAACTCTGAATCAAGGTTTTGTTGGAGTGTATTAAGCAACACAGGAGTGAGAACTTTGCACTAAAGAGGGCATTAATCATGAAAGAAACCAAAATTTTCCATCAGGAAGTGAATCTTTCAATGCCATGTGATTACTCTTCTGGCCAGTTTCAAACTTCAAAAAAATTCTGGTTTAAGGATAAAAAAGCATGGAAAAACAGGCACCAGCTGAAAATAAGATAAGTGATAATCATGTAGATAATTTTGCAAATTTATCTGCTTATGAAGATTTCAAAACAGATTTAAAATGTTGACATTATATTCCTAAGAAAACATATGTACCAGTGGATGAGCAATGCTAATGGGAGTAAAATACATCTAGGATGGTCTAACAGCACTCACAAAAATGCATTGGGTGCCCATAACTGTATGTTACTGATCATTAGAAATGCGGAGGGAGATGGTAAGTTTTAAGCCCTTGTGAATGTTTCATTAAAAAAATACCATGGCTTGAAAGGAATAAACTATGATGTAGCATTTCAACAGAAGCCTTGGATCCCTCAAAAATATTCATTAGGAGTGGATTCTTGGTACTGTCCAGCTGTAGAGTGCTAACATATTTCTTATTCTGAACAATGTGCCACACCATTTTCAACACCTGACTGAGATGAATCCAAATGTTCCTTCCTAAAAATATCACTTTCTTGCTTCAGCCCATAGATCAGTGTATAATTGCCATCTTTGAGGTTTATTACTTGAGCAGGATATTTCACCAATTTCAAGACCTAGAAGGTAAGCTTTTGATCAGGGACAGGTGGAAGAATTATAACACCATGAGTGTTGTAAACAACATCATAAGATCCTGAGAGGATGTCACATGCACTACTGCTTGTGTCTGGGATACAGTATTGCCTGAGTGTGTGCATGATTTCTCTGGTTTTGGACAGGAAGAAACAATGCGCCAGATCCAGCTGAAAACTCTTAATTTTACCATCAGTGTTGGCTGTGAAGAAATTGAAGAACAACACTTAGCTGATAGTCACATTCTAAGGATCTGACCAATGGGAATCTCAGATGGAGGAAGAGTATTCCTAACCACAACCCAATTAGCAAACATGAGCTTAATACAAAAATTTTTGCCTACTTAGGCAAGGCTGCAGATCTTACTAAAGTATATGGATTCCAACTATTAATGTACCCTGGTGTTCTCCAAAATATCTGAGAGATTCACATACCTACATGGAGATTTTGAGAGAGATAAAGAGACAGAGCAATACTATACAGCTAACACTGGATAGCATTTTCAAAAGGCATATGAAAACTCATTCACCTACACTGAAACAAATGCCATGTCAGATAATTCAGGGGGTGAAGCAGATAAGCCTAGTGTCCCTCTCTCTCCCTCATAGTAACCTTTATTCCAACCAAACTCACTCCACTTCTACCTCAAGTCTTATCACCACATTTACAGCTTAATATTAATTAAAAATTGTCCATACTACATACTAAATGAGAATGGTTAAGTTGTGGTTCAGCTAAACCATTTCACGTATATTCCATATTTAAGAGGTACAGTGGAAAAAATCATTTCTAGGAACAAAAACTCCTCTTACATTATGTTTTTCAACTGCTTGTTTATTGGCATATTGCATAGTATTGGGTTTTCCAGGAACATAACCTCAACATTGAGGAGGAGCTCATGGTGGACCTTAACTGAAGTTTCTTTAATCAAAAAACATGTAAGATAACTGCTTTTACTTACCCAGTAAAAGTATCAAAATGATGGAGCAGCTTATCACGAGTAGTTGTATATGAGAAGGCTGGTATGTTGCCGCACTCACTCATATCTTCTCCCCCACAATTTTCATAAAATTCATTCATTACCTGTAATTGATAAAACAACTAAATACAAGAGAAATAGGTACTGTAGCAATGTGGCACATTTTTTCCCACATGTCCTCCCATTCCTGCATAAGTGAGGTAACACCCATAAATGATGAAAAACAGCCTCATTTTCATGCATCAACTCTCTAGCTGTCACGTATAATGAACCGAAACAAAACTCCCCATTCCATAGCCAAGCTCCAAAGGTCTTGCTATGGTTTCTCCTAACCACCTCATACGCTTTGGTTCAACCCACTGACAGCACGTTGCCCCTCCTATACCACGCTACTCTAATATGTTCTATCCCATACATGCCCTGCATCCTCATGTATGTTCAACCCTTAATAATTCAAAGCATCATCCATTCCATCCTTCCACCTGTCCTGAAGTCTTACAGCTAGTAAGTAAAACCTATTCAAAATTACTTTAATAGGCTAACACAGTTCCAGGAGATAAACAGAAAGACTGACAAATGTTAAAGCAATGACGACATCAAGCTTCCACTTCATGGACTGAAAAAATTTACATGCAAGAAGGTAAACAAGATTACAGTAAAGTTAAAACAGGGTTTATATAAGATGAAAAGATCTAATCTGTCCTCAAAAGGCTTATTTGTGAATGAAATACACAATACATAATTGTCATTTTATTACTACAACCTCTCAGGTTTGACCATGTACTATTATGGCTCTACTGAAAAAACATCTCCCTTGTTAAATGACACTCCCACAACAGCATTTATGAGTTAACAAACACTTCAAACCAAACTTCTCTTATCCTACTTTAACTTCTTGCGCAGAACTGTGAGAAAGCTGACTCTAGATTGTAACAATGTTGTTACATGTTAATGAAAAATTATGCTTGTGGAATTTGAAAGTCTTGGCATTGGAAACTGGTAAGTGTGTGCATGTGAAAGGAAACATGATTGTAAATGCAAATATAAGGTGGGTCATCATGTATTTACAACGAGAAATGTGAATGATATGGCTACACAAACAGACAATGAATAAGTCAAACAAGTTTCAATACTTGGGGAGTACTTTCAACAAAGAGGTAAATTGGAAACTGAAATGTCAAATGTCAATTTCTAAAGCTAACAAACTGCAAGTGCTCTGAAGAATGTAACTTCACAAGTAATGTGTGCCACCAAGAGTAATGTACTTTGAAGTGGTATAGGCCATATAAGTGATAGAAGTGGTAAATTATAAGCAGTTAAGACTGATTTTCTTTACTGATATGAGGGTTATAATGAAACAAGAATAAAAAATGGTAGTTTTATTGAAGGAGAGACCTCATGTTGTATGATACAGAAGCTTTATGCCTCATATAAAAATAATCACCAACAGACTTAATGAAAATCAGCAGTAGCATCCATTAACCAACATACAAGTAAGTACCAACACCTAGTCAATTATGATTCAATATCCCTGACTGGTTTCATTCACACCAATAAATATTCTGTTACTCTGGCAAAATTCCATCGTCTTGCTTTCAAACTGAATGACAAGAAAAACACAAGATTTGGCTCAGTTTCCTTTAGTCAAAGTCACAAAACATAAAAGTATCTGTCAACAATAATTTCTTCATCAAGTGAAAAGCTGGAAAGCTCAATGCCTTGCAATATATGGTAAATAAAGACAAAAAGGTGATGTAACTCACACACTATCACAACCAAAGTTTTCCTATGTTATAGATTGAATCCTTCCATTTTACAAGAACAAATTAAGAATGGAAAATGGTAATAGGGATATATAAACAACCAGAATATTTTCCTAAGACAGAACATCCATTATCCTTCACACTTGTGCCATTCACTAGCTGTCTTTATTCTTAATTGTAGTATGAATAGCATAAATATGTTTATGTTACTAACCATAAACACCATGCTTGGGTATAAAACAAAAACAGAAAGTGAAACAAAGTTCAAAATAATGGTGAAAAAAGATCCTCAACTATCCTTAAACATGCTGGCCACCCACTGTCGACTTCTTATGTGTGAACCAGTTGTGTAATATTTCTGAATATATCCATGTTTTTTACCCAACAGCACTGAGTGAAGTGTAAAACAGCTCCATAATATGAAGCAAAAATCACCTAGATGTGATCATTTCTTATCGGGGGTTGTCAAGCATGTGATCCACACCCTACTCCAGCCATCACAAAGCAGTGAACCAGGTTAACATTCTTCAGAGTATTTTCTGTTACTTTTGAAGTCTAATCTATAATTTCATAAAGAAAAAGAATCATTATTCCTAACATGTCATAGAAGGTGACTAAAAGGGGTGAGAGTTGGGGGCTGGATATTCTTCCCTTCCATTTCACTTTTACAAAAGAAGAAACAGAGATGCAGGATAAGTGAGGATTTTTCCCTCTGAGGCTCATTTATCTGTTACTGACAATACACTGCTAATGCAGGAAATGGCATATATGTACAAAAAAATTCATTTTCGTATGATTTTTGTACCTATTGTGAGGGACATTTTGGAACATGCCTGCATTTTAATGGGTAAATAATTTCATTCTTTTTCTTGTTCTCCGTTATACTTTCATCCAAGATGGCTATGATTAGGGGTGCATCTGCCTGTCCTATAGTGGCTATAAATATTATTACTACAAAATACCAGGACCCCTTTCAAGGGGCTCATGCAGCTCTGAGGCTGCACTCCTTTCAGGAGCAGGGAAATTATGGGCTCCTTTGGATCAAGAGATCCTTGATGAGACTGCACTCCTATCTGTCTGCTGAAAATTATGAAGCCTCACCAGAGATGATGTTTCATCAACATTTACATAGGGATCATGCATAATAATTATTTTCTAATGTGATACTCAAAATGACATTCATAAAAGAATTGTAAGTGGGATTCCAACTGGAAATATCTAATGCCTGGGGAAGACTTCTCAATTAAATTTTCAAACAAAAATGTCAAGAAACAAACAACAATACAGTAAAGGTGCATTATTAATCTCAGAGCTCAAACAAAATACAAAGAACAAAATATTGCATGAAAGTGTAATATATTCATTTTCTTTTTTAACCTATGTCGCTGTCTCCCGCGTTAGCGAGGTAGCGCAAGGAAACAGACAAAAGAATGGCCCAACCTACCCATGTACACATGTATATACACACATCCACACTCGCAATTTACACACCTATACATCTCAACGCCTAAACACATACACACCCACAGACATATACATACATACA
>JAUTXX010522685.1:0-11344 GCA_032273605.1 Panulirus laevicauda | reverse complement strand
GAGAGAGAGAGAGAGAGAGAGAGAGAGAGAGAGAGAGAGAGAGAGAGAAACACAACACGTATCGCCAAGATAACGTAGCAACATAAGACTAAGGAACCACTCGCTCTGGACTAGTACGGAGTAACGATGGGGCGAATAACCAAGATGACAATGAATTAGGAAAAAAAAACAAGCGGGTCACACAATGAATGACATGGGTGAATATGTACTACGTGAGGACAGGTGAGTGAGTAGTCATACGAAACGTTGATAGATGAACAGCATACCCAAGTAAACCGTCAGCTAAGCTCTGTAGGCTGTGTCGGGAATGATGAACGAGTCATCAAATGGCTTCTAAGTCAATGATTCTGGTGGAACTAAGAAATTACAGTGCAGGAGCATTGATGGCTCGGGAAATACAGTGATCAGGCACTATCTGGGTACAGGACAGATAGGTAGTTTGATAAAGAGGATACAGAATTAATCATTTGGGTTGAAAAGTCGCATTTGCAACAAGAAGATTTAAAAGGACGATGTACATGCCTGCCTAAAGTGTCGCAATTATACTGGAGGATTTAAGGAACCTTAAATAGACGTTAAATATGAGGGTTTACGGAAGCCCTAAACAGGTGTCAAGTATGAGGAGTTACGAAGCCGTGCACAGGTGTCGAATATAAGGATTTACGGAGCCCTAAAACAAGTGCTACATAAGAGGATTTACGGAGCCCTAAACAAGTGCTACATATAAGGATTTACGGAGCCCTAAACAGGTGTCAAGGAAGAGGATTGACGGAGCCCTAAACAGGTGTGTAAAATGAGGATTCACGGAACCCTGAACAGGTGATACACCTGATAATTTACAGCGTCCTAACTAGACCTCAGACATGATGATTTACGGGACCTAAACAAAACTTATTTATGAAAATACACATAGCCCAAAATAGGTGTTGAAAAAGAAGATATTTGGAGCCTTCAAATATATGTTAAATTTAAGGAACTGTAGAGCAGACGTTGACCATGGTAGAAAGAATCATTGGATTATTATACGTCGCATCATACTCAGACAATGAGAAGGTTGTTCGTGAGGCAAGCAGGTTCTGCCATGGCTTAAAGCCAAGGTTATAGACCCAGGTAAACACAACCATAAAACAGTATCTCACATCTCGAGTACGACTCCATCCCTCTTAATGCATGAATAAATCATCCTACTTAAGGCGGCTCAAATGTATTAACGAAGTTACGTCGTCCTTTTCCGAGGGATCAGATCATCGCACTTAAACGGTCGTCCTCGAGGGGTTACATCATCTTACTCAAGGGTTACGTGGTCGTACTCGGGGGGGCTTAAATCGTCGTACTCTAGGGCTTAGAACATCATAATCAAAGGGTGAACTTGTGGTGCCCAGGGGCTTACGTCTTCGTATACAAGGAACTTAAGTTTTCGTGTAGAGGTTAAGTCGTCGTAATCAAGGGCTTAAGTCGTTAATCTCAAGGATTAAGTCATCGTACTCAAGGGATGAGGTTCTCGTACTCAAGGAATAAAGTCGCCGTAATCAAGGCTTTAAGTCGTCGTACTCAAGACGCTAAGTCGTGTTACGGTAGGAGATAATGACCCAGGGCAGTAAAAAGGTAACGCAGACACTTAAACTAACAGTAAACAGCTGGCACGGAGGGGTAACATCCCCATATGGCAATACTGTAAATCTTGAGATCGGTAAACAGTTGCCAATCATCGGTAAACAGTTGCCAATCATCGGTAAACAGTTGCCAATCACTAGTTAACAGTTGCCATTCATCGGTAAACAGTTGCCATTCACAAAACTGTCAACAAATGCAACAAGAGCAGTTAACTGCTACACTGCTACAGCTTCTAGCCTCCCACCGCTGTACGTGTAGGAGGTACAGTGTCGTAACCCACAGAGTACGTCTTGAGGACGGTGGCCATCTTGTCTCAACAGGTAGCCCGGCCCGTAGCCCAGTTCCCGGACACTGTGGCACGACCTGTCAACACAACCATCATACCCTTGAACTGGCCATGACCTCATCCCGTAAGAGTCAGGTCAAAGGCCCTCACCATCATGCTCAGAAGGTAGTAACCGTCGTGCTCAAAGGTCGTCATGTCGTGCCCATGGGTCGTACCGCCGTGTTCAGGGGTCGTACCGCCGTGTTCAAGGGTCGTTCCGCCGTGTTCAAGGGTCGTCCCGCCGTGTTCAAAGGTCGTCCCGCCGTGTTCAAGGGTCGTACCGCCGTGTTCAAGGGTCGTACCGCCGTGTTCAAGGGTCGTAGCGCCGTGTTCAAGCTGTGCTACTCAAGGGTAAAGTCGTGCTCAAGGTGGGCACAGTCGTGCTCGAGCTGCTGTACCCGGAGGTCGTCATGTCTTGCTCAAGGGTCGTACCGTCGTGCTCGACGGGTGGGTCTGTCGTACTTTATGGTCGTAACATCGAAGAAGATGCTTTGAAAAATAAATAAATAAAATAAATATTGATGTTAAGTAACTGGAAATATATCTAATAGGAAATATTTTCTTCCTGCTGGTTCACGACACAAGGAACAGATAAATAATCACTTAATAACGCAGGGATAACGAAGTTACTCAACACGTCTTATTCCACTTATTGCACAGGTTAAATACCTGTGACGTGCGGGTCTGCTGCACAGTGGGTAATGAAACACCTAATACGGCAACAGCCCAGCCTGGTGTGTGTGTGTGTGTGTGTGTGTGTGTGTGTGTGTGTGTGTGTGTGTTTGCGTTTGGTTGCAAACTGATAATTTAGGGAGCATTTGTCGTCCGGTCGACAAATCAACGAGTTGGGTTATAGTGGAGATCCGTTCTCGAGTCAGCAGATGATAAGAGATAACAGACGATAATAGAAAAAAAATTAAATGTGCGAGCTATTCCTAACGGCAGAAAATGGTCAAATTAACTCAATTTTAAGATGATTTTTTTCCCAACAGAAATAAATGGTCACATTAACATTTCATTTTTAAGATTATTCTTTGCCAACAGACATAAATTATCACACTGATTAAATTCTATGATAAGTATTCCAAACGGGAACATATGATCAAATTAAGTAGATTTTACAATAAACGTTCCTAAAAGAAACAAAGGTCAAATTAACTAATTGTTAAGGTAATTCTTTCATAAATAGAAAAAAGTGGCCAAATCATCTAAGATAATAGTTCCCAACGAAGGCAAATGGAAAAATGGACAAAATTCTTAGGTAATTTTCCACAACCAAGACAATTGGTCAAATTATATCACATCATTAGACACGTTTTCCTAAAACAAACCAAGTTTTCCCAAAATAAACCATGTTTCTTCAAAATAAGTTTTCCCAAAATAAACCATGTTTTCTCAAAATACAGCAAATTTTCCCAAAATAAACCATGCTTTCTCAAAATAAACCAACTCTTCCCAAAATAAACTATGCTCTCTCAAAACCAAGTTTTATCAAAATTAACCATGTTTTCTCAAAATAAACCAAAATTTTCTCAAAATACACCATGTTTTCTCAACATAAACCAAGTTTTCTCAAGATAAACCATGCTTTCTCAAAACAAACAAAGTCTTCCCAAAATAAACAATGTTTTCTCAAAACAAACCAAGTTTTTCCACAATAATCCATGTTTTCTCGAAATAAACCGTTTTCTCAAAATAAACCATGTTTCCTCAAAATAGACCAGGTTTTCTCAAGATAAACCATGCTTCCTCAAAAAAACAAATCTTCCCAAAATAAACCATATTTTCTCAAAACAAACCAAGTTTTCCCAATATAAACCATGTTTTCTCAAAGCAAACCAAGTTTTCCCAAAAGAAACCATGCTTTCTGAAAAAAAGCAAGTTTTCCCAAAATAAACCATCTGCTTTCTCAAAATAAACCAAGTTTTCTCAAACTAATCCGTACATTCTCAAAATAAACCATGCTTTTTCAAAATAAACCATGTTTTCTCAAAATAAACCACGCTTTCTCAAAACAAACCATGTTTTTTCACACTATGTTTTCCCACAATAAGCCATGTTTTCTCAAAATACACCAATTTTCCCAAAATAAACCAAGTTTTCTCAAAATAAACAAAGTTTTCTCGAAATACACCAAGTTTTCCCAAAACAAACCATGTTTTCTCAAAATAAACCAAGTTTTCCCAAAATAAACCATGTTTTCTCAAAATAAACCAAGTTTTCTCAAAATAAACCAAGTTTTCCCAAAATGTACCAAATTTTCTCAAAATGAACCAGGTTTTCTCAAAATAAACCAAGTTTTCCCAAAATGAACCAAATTTTCTCAAAATGAACCAGGTTTTCTCAAAATAAACCAAGTTTTCCCAAAATAAACTAGGTTTTCTCAAAGTAAACCAAATTTTCCCAAAATAAACCAAGTTTTCCCCACAATAAACCAGTCATCGCGGCACTTAACTGTTCACAGTTTTTACCACACTGCTACGATCCTGGGGCTTGCTGGATTACACACCGCTCAAGACGCTGATAATATCACGCTAATTACACGTTCCTCCACCAGACACCTTCCACACTCACGCTACAACCCCGTGTGGACGCCACCACCCGCCGTCACGCTACTGGTGGTGACAAGCCCGTCACGCTGCTGACGGTGACAAGCCCGTCACACTACTAGTAGAAAAAAAACTAGTCATTTTCTTGGCTGACACAACCTCAACCGTCACACTAGCGGCTGACATAACCCCAACCGTCACAGTGCTGGCTGACACAACCCACAACCGTCACAGTGCTGGCTGACACAACCCACAACCGTCACAGTACTGCTAAGATAACCCAAAGCGTCACACTTCTGGCTGACATGATCATTAACTGTTAAAATGCTGTCCATTTTGGTGGTGAGAACTTGAAGACTTGGAGTATGACACAATGTGACACGACAGACTGTGACGCTACTGGTTGTGACGCTACTAGTTGTGACGCTACTGGTTGTAGTGCCACAGACTGTGTCGATGCTGACTGTGACGCTATATGATGTAATCCTAATGGCTGTGACGCTACAGGCTGCTACGTAACTGACTATAACGCTGCCATCTGTGACGCTGCAGGTTTTAACATTTCTGCATGTGACGCTACAGGATGTGAAGTCACTGGCCGCAATGCTAAAGATTGTAACGTTACGGTCTGTAACACCACTGGGTGTGTTGCTATAGACCGTATAATGCTACAGAGTGTGACGGTGCTAAGAGTGAAGGCGTTGCGCTGTACCCGATCCTCAAGCGTCACGTCAACCCCCCCCCCCCACCCTCCCTCGTCCACTGAAGTTAATCAGCTCAGAAGTAAAATTCTACATCATCTACGTCGGTCTATAACCCGGGGGATGGGGTAGGCGTATATACTGGGTCTCGAACTGGGAGGGGAGGCAAGGGAGGTCTCACGGAGGGGGAGGGGAGCAACAAGGCCTTAAATGAGGGAGGTGAGGTCATAGGCGTGCTTGATCTCAAATAGGGAGAGGAGGTAACAAGCCTACTAGGCTTTACATGGGGAGGAATGGGGGGTAACAAGGCCACTAGGCTTTAAATGGGCAAGGGGAAGTAGGCTTACTGAGTCTTAAATAGGGAAGGGGTATTAGGTCTAATAGGTCTTAAATAGGAAGGGGTGAGAAGAAATTAGGAATCAGGGAGGAATAGGGTGATAGGTCCTATAGGGCTAGGATGAGGGTCATGAGTACGGGGATGAGAAGAGCTGATTTAGATGAGTGAAAGGGTGGGAAGATGAGTCCAAATAAGTGAGAGGGTACGGATGGGTGAGTCTGGGTGAATGAGTGGGGCAAGGGTAGATCTAGATGAATTAGAGGAAGAAGAGGTGAAACCAAGTGAGTGAGAGGGAGAGGAGTGATGGGTCTGAGTGGGAGGAAGGGGAGAGATGCGTCTTGGTGGCTGAGAGGGAGGACGAGGAGAGGTGGGCGGGTCTTCGTGGGTGAGTGGGACGGTGGGGAGATGTGGCTTTAAGTGAATAGTAGGGTTGGGAGAGGTGGGTGTGGGTTAGTGGGAGAGTTGGGAGAGGTGCGTCTGGGTGAGTGGGACGGTGGGTAGAGGTGCGTCTGAGTGAGTGGGAGGGTGGGAAGAGGTGCGTCTGAGTGAGTGGGAAGGTGGGGAGAGGTGCGTCTGAGTGAGTGGGAAGGTGGGTAGAGGTGCGTCTGGGTGAGTGGGAAGGTGGGGAGAGGTGAGTCCGAGTAACTGAGAGGGAAGGGAGAGGTGAAACCAAGTGAGTAAAATGGTAAGGAGAGGTGAGGTCAGGGTAGGTGAGTGGGTGAGAAGCTGGGGTGAGGCGAGTGGAAGGGCAGGAATAGGTGAGTCTAGGTGAAGGGGAGGTGAGGAAAAGTGGGTCTAGGTGAGTAGGAGGGTGAGAAGAGGTGGGTGTAGGTGAGAGAGGGGTGAGGAGATAGTTCTATGTGAGTGAGAGCATCTCATGTTTCTACACAAAGTCATATCCTACTTCTGCGGTCCTACACTCTTATATCCGTGGTCCTACACTGTTAAATCCGTGGTCCTATATTCTTATATCCGTGGTCCTATACTGTTAAATCCGTGGTCCTATATTCTTAAATCCGTGGTCCTATACTGTAATATCCGTGGCCCTACGCTCATATCTTATTTCCGTGTCTTGGGCTATCGTATCCTATTACCGTGTATTCGACTGTCACATCTGTATTTCTTTTTTGTGCTGGCTGAGACGGCACGGGCAACTATATGCCCAAATCAAGTTCATATTATATCAATGCTATATATCTATTCGAGGTAAACGGTTCTTTACGAAACACCTGCGTCACATTAAGCTATACAGATGGTGTATGAAACACCTGCGTCACATTAAGCTATACAGATGGTGTATGAAACACCTGCGTCACATTAAGCTACAGAGATGATCATCTTCGATACACCTGCGTCACATCTTTGAGAAAGGGACTTTTGCAAGTGGAGTAATGCTGAAGTGGAGTAATCATGCTGAAGATTACTGAGTGAATCTTTCCGGACAAGTGGTAAGCTCATGTAAATACGAGTCCTTCAAGATACGCGCAGAGAACTGATGATTCGTGAGAACACATCTCCGGGAGAAAGTTGAGTCTTTTGTCATGCATCTTCGGGATGCAAGTAGTGAAGATATGTATGGAGGTAACTGACGTGGCTCAACTTGCGCTTTACGTCTGTGTTCTTGATGGAAAACAGGACAGGCATGGGAGGTGTAGCCTGGGCGTGAGCTGCGACTCTGGCCAGCGATGGAACGCCTCAAACTGGCGGTAGGACAGTTGGAGGCGTCATAGTGGAACAGAGTGGAACTGCTGCTAACTGTCAGCACCAAACCAACGGTTCCATTATTTACAATATGTTATGTCATCAAACCCTGAAGATGAATAAGGTTGAGGATCGAATCAGGTTAAGGATCTGGTTGCTAATACCATTAATTCTATTCCAGCCAGAGGTTTCAATCACGTCTGGAGAGGAGATGATGGATTACCACATCACACAATGATGTACGGTGCCTGAGTCGGGGAGATTTACTTAAACGTTCTCTTGAAGGAATTTTCTGATAAGATCATTTTGTTTACTGACCAGGGAGGGAAGGCTGGTTGTACCTCAACAGCAAAAGAATGCCTTCAGATATGGCTATCATGGAACGCCAAGTGGAGCAAAGAAGCCTTAACACAGTTTTATGATTGCATTAGTGCCTTATGGGATTAAACTTCAGCTTTGGGTACGACAAGTTTCTGTGAGTAATTTGGCACAGTCTTCCTCACAGTGACATCTTAACGTGACACGGATGGGTCTTACTGTCATGCTGTTAAGTAAAAATACAGAGGAAAAACTGCCAAGATATGAAAGCAATCTCAAGAGCGATTCTCTGACTTTAAAAACCATGAGTGCTTGATGTTTTCCCCTGAGACTCGGTCCTCGCCCTGGTGCAACACGGTGTCACAGAGGAGCTGCAAATGAACGTCACAGAGATGTGAGGCAGCACACTTGAGGACAAGCTCTACCATGTCCCTGTTTGTCCATCCTGCCACCAAGCTACTCCCGTGTGATACCTTTCGCTTCGAAAATTCTCGTTACGAGCGTAATTATCAGTTTATTTCTCAAGCATCAATTATTATTATCATTATTATTATTATTATTATTATTATCATTATCATTATCATTATCATCATTATTATCATTATTATTATTATCATTATCATTACTCTTATCATTATCATTATTATTATTACTATTTTCATAATAATTCTGCAATTATCATTTTCGTTAATTACATTGATAATGTTGTTATACTTATCAGTACTATTATTCCCATTATTCATGTGTAAATGCAAATATGCGATTTTCAGTGGTGTCTCCATTTCTCATATATATCCTTCATCGTGTGTGTAGTCCTGCGTCTACACATATCCTCATGAAAATCATACTACCTCCCTCACATTTTCTTTAACACCTCCCTATTACTCCCTCCTTCCTCCTATATTCTTACCTCCAGTGTCTTGGTCTCTCCTTACTTTCTCCCATCTTCTCCTCTTCCATTTCTCCCCTCACCCATACCACAACTTTACGTTCCCGTACAGATGAGTTATGGAGGCCAATCCTCGCTATGATAACTGGGGTATCCTGAGCATCGACGACCACTTTATTCCATTAGTTCCCCTTGTCCCATGAGTTCCATTTCTCCCATGAGTTTTACGTATTTGCTGCATCAGTGCGTCCATGTTCAGGGCGCGGCATAGCGCCCGTAACCATAACTTCCTCCCTTGGGGAGGGAGCTGAGGACACACACACACACACACACACACACACACACACAGACACACACACACACACACACACACACACACACACTCCTCTTGGAATATTCGACTGTCCTGCTGGAATCCTGGCTGTGTGTCTCTCCTCTCCTCCCACTCTGGTGGAAAGAATAGGATGGTGTAGGTGGGGGTGGAGGGGGAATGATGGGGCACAGGGTACGCGCAGGATGTGAGTAGGTGGGGTGAAAGTGGGAGAAGTAGCTATGAAGGAACACTATGCGGTAGCGAAGGACTATACTACCAATGAAATTCTATGGGAATTCATAATTGAAAAACACATTTTGATTTGATTTCAACCTCTGATAATATGAGTAAGAAGAATTTGCGATGATTACCGGAAACTTGGAATGCACATTATTTTACCGTTTATGAACAGGCTTATTCACTGCAACTTAAGACAAAGTAACTTTGTTTAACCATATGAATCGCTATGATGTCTACGTGCATAGCTTTTAAAATTCTCATGCAGAGCAGTTACACAGATATTCAACTACTAGGCACATAAACATCAAATTCACAGTTGAAAGAGAACTTTACAATTCATTATCTTGTTTTTGGACACATCTATCACACACATCAACACACAACTTAAGTGCCATTGCTTACTGCAAACGCATACTTACGCAAGTAGGATTAGATCGTCTTTCCGTTGAGCCACAACTATTCAAAATCAATGCTATTAAGACACTCATACCAATCCACAACAGATACAAGCAAAATGTTTTCACTCTCACCTACACAACATGGTTGGAGACTGGACCATTCTACCATCATACTACACACAGAATCACACAACATATCCTGGATGGCTTCAACCAACCTTCACCAAGTATTCCTGCTCAGCTGATGGTTGTTAACTTCATAACAACGTGAAGTGCAACGGTATGACTTCGAAATCACTAGGTCGACGCTTGACACTTCATCAAAACCAAACGAAGGCCCTAAACTACACATGCAACAACAACATGACATGAATCTCACGCGTCAGCATCTTACTGAAAACAAGATAATCCTGAAACATTGCCACGACCCTACAAGACCACAGGTAGCAGAAGCCATGTACATAAAAGAATATATCCACATGAAAATCAAAGCCCGGTACAGGACAAGATAGGATTCTACTATCATTCTTTACCGTACCCCGAAAAAAAAACCATTGTCTACCTCCATCGGACTTTCTCGGGTGCAGAGACCTCAGGCAAACCCTCCAATCGTTGGCCCAACGAGTATGATCCCTACTGACCAAACTACCGCGCATGAACCCCGAGGGAACACGGTCAACTGGTAATTTTTCTCTTTCTTTTACGTTTGAAGCTCCATTCACGGACTAAAGTCCATAACAAGGCTGGGCCTTAATTGAGATAGAGGGAGAATTATGAAAGAAAAAAAGGGAAAAGGGAAAGCATTAACGAATTTTGGAGGAAGTGAAAACTTATCTTTTAAGAATTGCCAGGTCATAGTAAATGGGAAAAACAGGAAAGGGTAGAGACTTCCAAAGCTTTGAAGTGTGGGGAAAGAAACAGCCATCAAAACAGCCCACCCTGATTTGTAAACGGCCACACAGTGCGAAAACCAAAGTAATACCTATAGAAGAGGGAAAGTGAACCAACATTGCGGCCTAGGGTAAGTCGGTCAAGTTTTGAAGTTAGCCTGGATGAGTTTCTACGTCGGACCGCTTTCGACTCAGTTCTGTCAATTAAGGATGCAGAACTAGAACCACCCCAGATGTGAGAGCAGTACTTCGTGCAACGGCGGCTTGATCCTTTGTATAAACGGAGCAAATGATCGGAAGAAAAGAAATTTCGACTTCTGAATAGGACTCTCATTTTCTGAAAGGCAGAAATAAGTCTTTTCGTGTGCCTCTTGAATCTTGGCGAAATACCTTGGCTCCTAGTGAAATCCTTAGAATCTTCGTGAAATCCTAGCAGATGGCTCCAGTTTATCGAGTTGTCTGCCCTAGATGACAATGGAAGTTCAAAAGGGATTTTCTCCTCTGAGAAGAAGGTGAGTACACCTCTTGCTTGTTCTGCGGCGTATTTGATAGGCTTTCCTTAGGTGTTAGGAAAAGCAGCGAAACCTTCGAGAAACTAGATGTTAGGATGAAAGGGTGGGAAGAGGACGCTGGGTTCTTGGCGGCGAAAGCTGTTGCTATACATGAAACAGACAAAGGTATATCATCTAAGGCAAATAGCTTAGATGTTAGGATAGCAACCGTAGAGACGAAGTTGGAAGATTCTTTCACCTTCCAACCTGCGAGGAAAACTTGTCGCCGCATTACCGAGCAAACGTCAAGCAACGAACTCTCCACTCACAATAGGTTTAGCGTACTAGATGATGAAGTACATGATGATTGAAGCATCATCCTGGTCGGGGACTCTATAATCAGACATCAGGATCAGGGGTTCTATGTAAAGGGTAGAAAAGGGAAGAACTTGTGTTATGCAGGTGCAAGGATAAAACGCGTCTTAGATAAGTTTGACGACATAGTCTTGAACAATTCGAAAGATGTGATTTTTGTCGTTCAGGTGTGGAAGAATGATGCACTTAATGGGAGATTGGAA
>JAUTXX010522674.1:0-11344 GCA_032273605.1 Panulirus laevicauda | reverse complement strand
CCTCCCCAGTTTGATGCTCTGTACAAGCCCTCACCCTCTCAATCAATACCCTCCCATACAATTTCCCAGGAATACTCAGCAAACTTATGCCTCTGTAGTTTGAACACACGTTTAATCCCTTTGCCTTTGTACAATGGCATATACATGCATTCCACCAATCCTCAGGCACTTCACTATGATCCATACATACTCTGAATATCTTTACCAACCAATCAATAATACAGTCACCCCCTTTCTTAAGAGTTTCAACTGCAATACCATTTTCTGCATTAACAAGGTATTGTCAAGAAGAGATGACTGAGCCTCAGAGGGAAAAATCTTCACTTGGCCCCCACCCCTCTCTGTTCCTGCCTTTGGAAAAGCAATACAGTAAGGGAGGATTTCCAGCCTCCCACTCCCACCCCTTTTCATTGCCTTTAAGCAAGGATGTAAGGCATGCATATAAGTAGATGTACTTTTACATGATTTCTTTCACATTATAATGGGAAACTGGAAATTTTGAATACCTTATTTTTGGCAATATTGTGATCTACTTTTGTCACCTCTCATTTAAGTTTTATTCAAAGGATGTGGCAATTTTAATATGTCAGTTTAAATTAAAATGACATCAGTGGATTTGTTACAGCTTGTAGAACTCAATTCTACCAACAGCAATATGACAAATGTTTAACACTTTACTGGTTATTTTGACACTGTACTGTTGTAATGTTGAACGCATGTAAATCTTAGTAAAATCATGATATGACTTGCTAAAGTTAGTAAAGTGATATAATGTTAAAGTGTACCAAGAAATGCAAAAGACTGATATAGTATTAACACAATTATAAGTAATGTTTTAATTCTGAAATGCCAGATTACCTTTCAAAAGTCACCCATGATTTGGATTAGAAATAAGGGCCTCTAAATTTTCTGTCTCCCATTGTGAAATGAAAGAAATACATGTAAAGCTAAAGGGTATGCACAAAAAAGTGAGCAAATGTACCTTAAGTGGCCTAGGTATGTTGCTGAAATATATGAACAATCAACCAGAGGGGTAGGGAAGTTGGAAATGCATCATTAAGATTTTCTGTTTTCGGTTTTGAAATAGGATAGTACATACATTGTGTGGCTAGTGTGAAGATTAGTTGCAGTTTTGGGAAAAGAGGAAGCATTATGGGTGAGAAAATGGTGCTGACAGTAGGTGAGCTTTGAAAAGAGACCTGCTTGAAGAAATATCAGAACCTGAGTGCAGAACAGCAAAAATGAGGTAAACAAAGCTAGAGGAGTGGGTGAGGAATGGAAGGTATTTAGAAAAGCAGTGCTGGTATGTGCATGTGTAAAGTGGGAGGCAGGCAGATTGGGAAGGGTAATGAGTGGTTGATGATGAGTAAAGTTGCTGTTGAAAGAGAAAAGAGTGGAATATGGGTGCTACTTACAGGGATTGAGTGCAAATGATTGGGACATTTATGTATAAGAGAAAGTGTCAGGAGATAAAAAGGAAGGTGCAATGGTTGAAAAAGAGGACAAATGAGAGTTGGGGTAGGTGAATATCAGTAAACCTCAGGGAGAGTAAGACATTTTGAAAGGAGATTAAAATAGTGTGCTAAAAACAAGAGAAAGAACAGGAACTTTGGGAAAGGAGGAAATGGGGAAGTGGTAATCAGTAGTAATGATGCAAGTGAGAAGGAGATGGAGCAGGTACTTTGAAAGACTTGAATATGTTTGATGATAGGGTGGTAGATGTAGGGTATTTGGGTTAGGATGGTATGCGAAGTGTTGGTGAAGAAAGAAGAGCTGGTGAAAGCCTTACCAAGCTGAAATACAGCCAGGTGGCTGGAGTGGATTGTATTGCAGTTGAGCTTCTTAAGAAAGGGGGGTGACGTGTTGTTGATTAATTAGGGTTTTCATTGTATTAATGGATCATGGTGAGGTGCTTGAGGATTGGTGGAATGCATGTTTAGTGCCACTGAAGGAAGGCAAAGGGGATAATGGTGAGTGTTCACACAACAGAGGTATAAGTTTGATGAGTGTACTTAGTAAGTTGTATGGAAGAGTAATGATTGAAAGAGTGAGGGCATGTATAGAGCATCAGATTGGGGAGAAACACTGTGGTTTCAGAAATGTTTGGGGATGTGTGGATTAGATGTTTGATTTAAAGAATATGGGCAAGAAATACAAAGAGAATCAGGAGGATTTGAATGTAGCATTTATGGTTCTGGAGAAAGCATATGTGGAATTTTTAAGAATATGTGTTGTGGGAAGAATGCTGCTAGAAACAGAGAAGCTTTTATCAAGGGGGTAAGGAAGAAAGGAGATTGAATAGTTCTATGTGAAGTTTTGTTTACAGCAGGGATGTGTGATGTCGCAATGACTGTTTCATTCATTTATGGATGGAGTGGTGAGAGAGGTAATTGCAAGAGTCTTCGAGGTAGGAGCAAGTATGCAGTTTATAGGGGATGAGAGATCCTGAAAAGTGAATTAGTTTTTGTTTACTGAAGACACAGCACTGTTGGCAGATTTGAGTGGGGAAACTGCAGAAGTTAGTGACTGAGTTTGGAAATGTGTGAAAGGAGCAAGTTGAGAATATGGAATGAGAGGTCGTTTTCTGAGAGGACAAAAATGGGTAGGTTTGAAGTTATAGTAGTTCCAACAATGTCATGTGGATGTGAAGCATTTTTTTCAGGTGTTATACTACTGATACACAACAGCTATTGTATAGCTAAAATGGTATGTTAACTGCAAAGCAGTCATTTAATTGTATTGAAAAGTCACCCAAAGGCTAAGACTTATAGGCTGTAAACATTTTTAGTTTACCATTAAACAGGAAATGAAGACCCATACATGCACATACTGCTGACTAATCTTCCACAGAAACTGCTCCTTCCTACCCTCTCTCATATTCTGCTTGATGCAAGTATCTTTTTTGTTTTTTCCAATGTTTTATTATTGCTATGCTACTGTATAGCTATAACAGAACAGTAAGAGTTCACAGAAGTCATTATATTATGTTGGAAAGTCAACGTAGGTCTGAAGGTTTAAGACCTCCTGGTTGTAAAGTGACATAGCCTACCAACAGAGTACAAAACGAAGACACACAAGCACATGTTGCTCACTCCAGCCCTCCCTCTCATGCTGCTCATTACAAATTACTTTTTTGTTTTCTTGAAAATTTTGTTGTTATAGCTACTGTGAAGCTAAAACATAGTAATTGTGCAAAACTGTCATTCAAATTTCCTGGAAAATCAGCTTTGAGCTGAGATCTCCAGGCTGTAAATTCTTTAAGTCTATCAACAGATAATGATGATCCACGCATGCATACACTGTTCACTATTCATCCACACACTGGTTGTCCTTCTCCACACATGCTACCTCCTTCTGACCTTGCTCTCATGCTGCTCGACGCAATGTTTTTTTTTAACATTTTATGATTGTTATACTACAGTTAGTAAATATCTAAAGCAGCACAGTAACCCAACATTATGCAAAAATCCAAGTCTGTCTTAAAGAAACTTAGAGACTTCTGGAGATATGAAATTTCTTTTCTTGATAACAGTTACTCTGATTATACAAAGGAGTGGTCCATTCTTGTATGGAGTATTGTTCTCACATCTGGGGTGATTCTAGCTCTACATACATGAGTTTCATGCCAACCAATGGATTTATGTTTTTAGAAGACCCTGTGGTTAGTAAGATACAGGGTCCATGGGAAATAGGGGATTAGGGGAGTGACCTTGAGATGCATAACTTAAAAAGTGTTTTACTTCAAAAACAACATTTTTATATGTAAAATTACAAAGAAATATATAAAACTTAAAGGTAGTAGTATGACAACAATATGTTACCACCTAAAAACAACATTTTTTTTATGTAAAATTACAAAGGAATGTATAAAACTTAAAGGTAGTAGTATGACAATAATATGTTACCACCAGTGCCATGCCTCTGTACTCTCACAAAGCAGCCAACTGGCTGTGCTCCACAAAAGGCTACCTTGACACTTGCCTTAGCAATACTACTTGGTTATGACACTCCTCCTGCCCCTCCCTAAAATTGGTGGTCTCTCTGGCAGGGCCACAAGCAGACCATAGCCACTTTACTCCCACCCAATGCATAGATAAAAGTTTGGTAGGGCCTAAGAAAACCATGAATATGTAAAACTTGGTGCCATGGTTGGTAAAATGGCATGCAATATGTTAAACATGTCTACTCTGAACTTACTAGATGGAATTAAGCCTAAAGCAGTTCAACTTATCTCGCTGAGGCCATTATTACAACTTGCCCCACTTGCCTCTGATATAATATTGGTTAACTTTCCCTCTTCTGTGGGTATTTTTTGGATTTTGCTCCTGAGAACTGGCTGCTAGTGTGCCCTTATCATTAACTAGACCATGTAATACTCAGCAAGCTATTGAGTAACATAATTACTATAGGCCATTGACAACTCGAGGATGGGACATTTTGATAACGTTCTCCCTCAACACCTTAAAATTTTGGAACTCATCCCCATTATGTCTTTCCTTATATGTATAACTTGGCCCTTTTTAAAAGATGTTTTCCTCTTCTCTTGTTCTTCCTTTCATTAATTCTCATTATATTTCAATAAAAAGTCCATCCCTGATATTGATTTTAGTCCATGATTTGAGGCTCTAACATAAGAAAGAAACATTTATTGGGCCAGAAAGTGAAAATGTCAAGATGATAAGGTAGGGGGTCAAAAGAGGTTTAAGATGCAGTTACAAAAGATTTTAGCCTTCTGTGTAATTAATTGGTTCCTTGATCTATAAATTATGTTACAGCATAGTTCCTATAAATGAGGTGCTGTTATCTGGGGGTTAGGTGAATGCCCCAATGCCCCTAAACTTAACTCCTCATGATACGTAGGTATGATCCATGAGCTGCCACAAGAAGTGTGCATAGAAGTGATATGTGTTTCAGTAGCACATGATTTAAGATATGAGGTACTGTACATGTTTTGAATTCTTCCCTGGTTACTTTAGTGAAAGCTTTCACTAGTACTTAGTACAGTACTGATAATCAAATCAGTACTCATGCACTGTGTAGTAAGCTTCATTTCTGTTTAGGTATGAGGCAGATATTTTCAAGGTTTACATTTCAGTGAGCTATAGCTTTAGAGATATAACTGAAGATTGTTTTGAAACTTATTTCAATTTTTGCCATGTCATATGTAAGTCAGACAGTTATTCAGCACAGCTGTTCTTCCCCTCTTGCTATGTAGTCTTTAGAACTTTTATGACATGATTATTACAATTTATTCCATTTTGAATTTAGAAATTATATGCTTAAGAATGCATCTGTATATTTTCAGGGTTCAGCAATATGTGGGTGTTGTTGACCATGCTGTCTTTGACGAGTCCAGCGTTCCAGCTCGGCGAATTATAGTGGCCACTGCCCAAAATGTATTAGCTGCTCTGTCAACTAAAAATGGTATGAAATGGATATATAGTTGACTGTTGTTCATTTGTTATAAAGGGAATTTATTAACTAAGTGAAATTCTCATTTTGTGGTTTGATATGAAACACACAAGTGTACATTACATACAGGAATGTGAAGAACAGCAACAGTGCATGAGAAAATTTAAGAATTTTATTTATTGGTTTGCCATGAACTGAAAAGTTTGTCACTGAAAGTTTGTAGGCAATGATTTTATGGTAGTTTGGCATATCCAGTGAAAGGGGAAAGAGACCTTAGACAGCAGAAAGATTAGAAAAAAAAATTGATAGGATATAATGTTGATTACATTTTTGTATTGTTTTAGGAATGGACCATAGTCTGTGTATTCAGAGGTTGTAAATCAGAAAAAGGGGGCCATTAATAGGATGGTTTTAATCAAGTTGATTCTTAAATGTACATATGGTGCTGCTTTTCACCGTGCGACTCCACAGGTAAAGATTGCTTCCAGAAACTCCTATCAAGGAGTCTCCCCTTATCCCTGTCTTTACATGCTTCTCTGGCATATGCCATTCCATGCATTCTTCTCCAATTTCTATCCTTCCAGTAGTCTTCTTCTCTATTTCTCCATGTCACGGGTGGTCTTCCTCCTACACTTACCCTTTTCATTTTCCTATCATACATTTTCTTTGTAAATTTCCCATCTTGCATTCTTTTTACATGCCCAACCACCTCAAAGTATTACGTTTCATCACTTTTACCACTCCACAATATTTTCCCTTTGCATTCCCTTTCATATTTAAATTTCTCATACACCCTTTCTTTATATTCTTCATTCCATCTAGTAATACTGCATGCTCTTTGATAACTCCTTTCCACAGCCTGGATTCTGGACTTGTGTACTAGTCCCATCTCCATACTTTGGCTGTTTTGGTCAGGGTTGGTAGAACTATGCCATCCTTTAATCCCTTCTTCATTTCCAGACTTACACCTATACCCTTCATTATTCTGTTAAGGAACCCAAGGACTTTTCTACTCCAATACTGCTTTCCCTCTCTCTCTCATTTATCCTTCCATAACACTAAACTTCCCCAAGATAGCTCCGAAATACTTCAAAACTGTCACCCAAATACTTCAATACTGTCACCCCCCCCCCCCCCCTCCAGTCTCTATCTCTTTCTCTCTCTTCCTCCCTCCCATATCTTTTTTTTTTCTAATGTTAGCAGAGACCCTAATCAAGGCCATCCCATTAACATTGTACATTTATATATACCCTAGCCAGAGCCAGGTACCCATTTTACTGACTAACCCCAAGGGGTGGATGAACAGCCGGGTTGACTGTGGACTGACTGTCGCAACCAGGATATGAACCTATGTGCTCAACTCTGGGCAGCCTGTGAATGCGTCATGGTCAGGAACGTTAACTGCCACACCACAGGAGTCTATAACACAGATTAGCACAGTTTCTTGTATCACTATTGGGCTTTGCAGAATGTGTACTTTCACCGTTAACTTTCAAACACCAGTTGAACATATGGGAGTAAAAGAGGTGGAAGGAATGCAAAAACACTTCATAGGCATAAACTACCATGAGAGGTTGAAAGAACTTGAACTCTGCATTCTAGAAAGAGAAGAGAGATATGCATGATGATACATACATGGCAGCAATATTAAGCAGAGGATAGGGGAGAAAGAATACTTCCCTCAAATTCTCTGCATGTTGTAGAAGGTGACTAAGAGCAGTAAAAGGGATACCCAAAAGCATCTCCAACAACTAATGGAATTCAACCTATCCTTTTTTCTGACATCTTTAGTCTATAAATAGTACTCCAGCTGATAAGGCCAATCTTTTTGACATCTTAATTTCCTTGAGTGTCACTTTATATCATTCCACTTCTCCTCTTTCTCAGCACCTCTTCCTAATGAACCTATGGCATCTCCTGTAAGTTCCTTGCACAAAGTCATCCAAGTGGTCTCCCAGCTACAGGCTTATGGACAGAAAGGCATGCCTCCTCATGACCTAAAGGAGTGTGCTACTGAGCTCTTCAATCCTATTTTGAATTAGAATCCAGACTTTCCCTTCATCTTGGAAACATGCCTAGGTACATCCCATCTCAAAGAAAGGAGATTGTTCTTACCTCTTCTAACTACCACTCCAGTGTTCTCATTTCTGTCTCGTTAAGTTTTCAAAACTCCTTAACTTCCACCTTCTTACTTTAAGAATTTCATTCCTTTTTCAGATCACCAGTAAAGCTTATGCACTGTAAGGTCCACTGGTGATCATTTCTCCTGTGTAATTCCCCTTCGGTCCTTCTCTCTTAGGGATTTTGGTGAAACTTTTGTCATGGCCTTTGACTTACCTAAAACAGTGTTTAGAGTGACACTAGTCTTGTTTACTAAACTTTCCTCCTTCAGGTATTCTGCTTTCCCATTCTATCATTAGTTATTTGATTTAATTTTCTTTAATTTATGGTCCAAGGTTATGTAGCAGCTTAAACTGAGACTACTAATGGCATATGATGGACAAAGTGATCCCAAAATATCCATCATGCTATGCACAGTTTTCTTTCCTAATGATCCATTGTGGTAGTCACTGATGGAAGAATTGCTTCCTCTTATCCAATCAGTAGGGTCTTGTCCTATTGCCTACACACTTTCTTTACTCCATGAAGGAGCTTGTTCCTTCTACCTCTGAATTTATTAACTGATAGATAGATGACGCCACACTGTGCTTCAACTAATTTTTCCTCTCCTCCTTACTCTGATTTTTTTTCTTTTTCATGCATTGAAAATATTTCTTTCTCTATTTTGGACCTATGTAATTCTCCCTCATTTCTTTATATTCAGTCTCATAGCACCACAATGCAACCATGAGATAATGTGAACATGTTGAACATAACGATCATAACCATGTTATCCACTCTTTCCTGGAAACCCCAATATGAGAACTTTGCAGAATCTGCCTCTCAAAAGCAGCAATAATTTTTCTTCTGTGCAGCTTTTCCTCATCCGCAGGCACTTCATTATTCCCCAGGAAGGAGTACTTTTCACAAATCTGGGGTAGCTCATCTCCCGCCCCTTTGTTAGCCACCCTAGGCTGAAAACCTTACAATATGAACTTTGCAAAGCCTTCCTATCAAAAGCAGCAATCATTTGTCTTCTGTTCAGCTATTCCTCAGTCCTGTGGGGCGATGAATATCTTCTTGGGCGAGTGTCCTGTGGAGCAAGGTGTACTCTCGGGTGAGTGTCCTGTAGGGCAAGTGTCCCCTATGGAGAGTGTCCTCTAGGGAGAGTGTCTTTTGGGTGAGAGTGTCCTATGGGGTGTGCCCTGTAGGGCGAGTGTCCTGTCGGGTGGCAAGTCTCCTGTAGTTGCAATGACCTATATAGTGGTTGTCCTTTGAGGCGAGTGTCCTGTTGGGAAGCAAGTGTCCTCTAGGTGAGAGTCCTGCATAGAGAGTGTGCTGTGGGGCAGCGAGTATCCTGCAGATACCTCATTTACCCTAGTATGGAGTAATTTTCATGAATCTGGGGTAGCTCTTCTCCCACCCCTTTGTTAGCCAAGATGGAATCAGAAGCCTTTTGCCCTATTTACTCTTCTGTTTAATCATCCCTTTCCATTTGCCATGATGCTTCCTCTCTTTTTCTGTTCTATAGGTAATATTTCAGCCACTGCATTTGTGAGCTATGTCTGGAGCTTTGGGACATGCCTAACTGCTGCCCCATACCAACTGTTTGTAGATTAACTATGCAAGGATTGACTGTTGTGATACATTCATCTGTACTTGTACAGTGAAGTTTTGGAATTCTTTTCAGTCTTTTATCTTTCCATCTTTCCCTCTTCCCATAACCTTTCCACTTTAAAGAGTCAAGTCTGTAAACAACCAAGAGTCACGGTTAATTCGTGTCATTTTTCCTCTCATATCTTTTATCTTACCATTTATATGAGATAACTATGATGGGGAAATATTTCTGCCCCTGAGTTTTCAGCTGCTATATGAACAGTGTTCTCAGGGTGTTGAGGTAGTTAATGATCTTTTTGATGTGGGCAGGAATGTCATATATGCTAATAAACATAGAAGATATCCCTAATAAAAAAATATGTGATCAGGTGAAATAGCATGGCGTCACGTTCTGGAGAATCAAGACTCTGCGAAAATTGACCTTCTGGCCAGTGAGGGCCAGCATGTGACTACTGTGGCGGGAAATCTGTTACGAAGTTGGGATGCCATCTCTGCTGCACTTATTGAAGAGATACAGTTAGATCATACACCAGTAGCAGGGTATGTTGAATATTTTAGTAAGAAATATTGTAAGACAGCTTAAATTATATGATTCTGTTTTGAAATGGATTTCTAAATAATTTTATCAGTGATTTGAAACTTGTGTTGTTTCAGCGTGCTACAGCGTGCAGTAAGACTTACTGATAGTGAAGTAGTTCTGGCTGAACTGGTTGCTGGATCCATAATAGTGACAACACTTGACCGGTCATCTGGAGCTGCCTTGGACCATGCAATGGTTGCAGCACCATGGCTAAATGGGGATACCAAGTAAGAATTTTACTTAGTCTTTATATATTTTTATTATCACTGTACTGATTTTTTTCAGGAAATTGATCATCTATAACCTTTGCTAGCTGTGGGGTGGGGACTGGGGACCCTAATTTTTTAACACTGATTCCCACAAAAGGTAAATGAGATGCTGTTAATGATAGAGACAGATTTAGTCATTCACAAATACATATGAGACTGTCTGACTGTAAAACTGGATTCTTTAGCTGTATGTCAACTATTAACTTTGTAAATTGGTATTGGTATTAAAAGAAGACAAGGGGTGTTGGAAATGAAATGTCTAAGGGCAGTCTGTGGTGTGAGGTTGTTTTGATTGTATAAGTAATGAAAGAGTAAGAGAGAAGTGTAGTAATAAAAAGAGTGAGGTTGAGAGAGCTGAAGAGGGTGTGCTGAAAATGTTTGGACATATGGAGAGAATGAGTAAGGAAAGGTTGACAAAGAGGATATATATGTCAGAAGTGGAGGGAACAAAGAGAATGGGGAGACTGAATTGGAGATGGAAGGATGGAGTGAAAAAGATTTTGAGCAATAGGGGTGGCCATGGCAAAAGAGTCTCCACTTATCCTTGTCCTTAAATGCCTCCTTCACATACACCATTCCATGCATTCTTCTTCTGTTTCTCTCCCTCCAGTGTTCCTCCACCCTATTTGCCCATGAGACAGGTGGTCTTTCACTCACAGCAACCCCTTTAATTGTATTATCATAAACTCTCCCTGTAAACTCCCAGTTTTGTATTCTTTATACATGCCCAAACCACATCAAAGTATTATGTTTCACCCGTACTACCTCTCCACAATTCACCGTGCCATACCACATCTCTCATTTACCCTTTCATTTCTTTTTTCACTCCATATAGTCATACCACATGGTCTTCTCAAATAGCTCATTTCCACAGCCTGGATTCTTGACCTCTGTGCCTCATTCCACTTCCATGTTTCAACTGCATAGGCCAGGGTTGGGAGGACTATGCTGTTCCGTAATCCTCTTCATTTCCATACTTACACCTTGGCCCTACATTATTCTGTTAAGGTACCTAATGATTCTTCTACCCTGTACTGCTCTCTCCCTTCTCTCCTTCCATATTTCCACACTTACCCAAAACAGCTCCCAGATACTTAAATTTCCTCACTTCCAGTCTTTTTCCCCCCATATCCACAGCACAGTTTAGTACTTTCTTCTTTTACTCTATATGGTTTTACAAAATCTATACTTTCCCTCCATTTTCTTTCAAACACCATTACTTTACTTTTATTTGCATTTACCTTCAGTCTCCTACTCGTACACACATAAAATACACAACCATCTTCAACTCCTCATCACTTTCCACAAACAACACAGCATTATCCACAAACAGGCATGCCACTAGCCACCATATCTCAGTGCTACA
>JAUTXX010522663.1:0-11345 GCA_032273605.1 Panulirus laevicauda | reverse complement strand
TGTGTCTGTGTGTCTGTGTGTCACCAAGAACGGAATGCGACCTCAAGAAAAACCGTCCTCCTTCCCCTCCTGCACTATCTGGTTCCGTCTGGACTTTTAAAAGCCTTTTAAAGGGCCAAGGAGGCGAGTACCCTTACACTTTATTTGCCAGTAAAATTAAGATGAACAGCCCCTGTGACGACCATTAACGAGCAATAAAGGCGTCCGCTCAGTGCTCTGGTGGTCGTTGTGGGCATCTTACAGTAAAACTGGTCAGGGAGACGTTTAACTTATCCCTTACTTGTGGGGCTCTGGGAGTGGGGTGCCGCCGCCCACCGCTTTCTCCCTCCTTGCGTTAGCACTTCCCACCCTCCCACCCTCTCTCTCTCTCTCTCTCTCTCTCTCTCTCTCTCTCTCTCTCTCTCTCTCTCTCTCTCCTGCAGGAGGTGCGAGTCTTTACGGTTTCGTGTGTGGTGGTAGGTGGTGGTGGGATGTGGGTGTGGTGTCGTCCTGGGATGGGAGGAGGGAGAGGAACTTCGTTGTGTGGTTCCTTCGGAAGCTATGATTCCACGCCTCCTCGCCTCGTCTTAGATTTATGACCCCAAGAGTCGCTCTCTCAGTCAATTAGTCAACGATTCTCCCCTTGGCCTTACGGGAGTGTGGAGGGAGGAGGGTTCTGCTGCTGTGGCTCTCTAATGATATGGGTGAACACGAGGAATAAAATGGAAAGAGAAAAGAGAGGTGAAAAAGGCCAAAAAGTGTGTCCGTCTCCCTCCCCCCTTTTTTTTATTGTCGTTTTTTCCTCTCCTTCCGTTTTTCTAAGTATCCTTGTGAGTGGCGTTTAACGGGGGTCGAATGAGAGACAGAGTGGTCATGCCGGCATGGTACACCCTCACGGAAGGCAAACACAGGGGCAGAAGGAGGCTGTTGAGCTATTAAATCGCCATAAAGCTGTCAGTTGCCCTGAGGACTTGTTGGCCCATGTCGGGTCGCCCGCCTCGAGAAACGCTATTGAGATCCTCCTGAATGTTCCTCTCTCTCTCTCTCTCTCTCTCTCTCTCTCTCTCTCTCTCTCTCTCTCTCTCTCTCGACCTCCCCATCTGGCTACTCGCCTCGCTGGCCCATCCCGGCCGTTCCTCAAGTCAATCCAGTCCAGGGTGGGTCACTGATGACACATAAAGAACGTCATCAGTGTTCGTCTTCATTGCCTTTGGTAGTACACTGTCGCTGTTCGCTACTAACGTCACTACATCTACTGGCGTTGCTGTATCTACGTGCTGTTGATGTTTCCGCTGCTCTTACTTGGTCTGCTGGTATTACTACGTTTCTTAGTTGTTATTAGTATATTTCTTGGTATCAGCGATGCATCTGTTCCTATTGCTTACATGGCTGATGCCATATGTACAGTTTGTGTTGTGAGTGAGTACAACTTTTGTTGCTCCTGTGACGACAACTACTACAACTCTTCCTCCTCCTCCTCCTCCTCCTCCTCCTCCTCCTACTACTACTACTACTACTACTACCACCACCACCATTCTCACTACTACTGCTATCACTACTAATAACACAAATTCATGCAGCAAAAACCACTAGCACTTGCTATTATTTCCTTCGTGTTTGGAGTAACTTTCATGAACACTGCCACCATTACTGACAACATAGTCAGTGCCACCACCTCGTGATTAAAGAAATCACTACTATCATCTCTACTGCCATCAACAGCAAAGATACCTTAACTACCAGTATTTTCATTAGTCCCGTCTCCACACGTAGAAGCAACTTCCATGGTTCGTCATATCCATCACCTCCACAACCAAAACTATTGCCAGGAAACCTAAACCACCATCGTCACCCACTTCAAACAGCAGCAGATGACCAGAGGAGTGACCGACCATTACCATCCCCTAACACTACGGGCACCACTGCCTAACTACCACAATAACCATTACAGTACTGTGATCTCCATTATCACTACCCTTACCTCCATTATTCTGGCCACCACCCCTGGCCTACTCACCTTCAAACCACCATTACCATGATTAGAACACACCTCCCCACCACCATACTTACCTGCCACCATCACCACGACCACTACCACCATTTCAACTACCGCAATCCCACATCCTGGGCGCTTGGCAGGAAGACCACACGTAGACCAACGTCCTTGAGATCAGATAAGCTCATTCGTCTCCACTGACTCTTCCCTTCTTTGAATTCCTTTATGGATCTACGTGGGTCAGTCTGGTGAGAGGAAGTGTTCGTGACGAGTAAATAATTTGGCACAGTTTAAGTGAACTTGTTTGATCGATAGAAATTATTGGAAGTGTTAACTACAGTAGGCCTACGGGCTCGAATTTCAGAGCTTGGTCGAGCTACAAAAATGTACACAGCTTAATGGAAGTTACCTTGATCCCAGAGCTTATGGAACAAGGAACGACGTATTACCTCACTAAGGGAATGTAATTGTGTGTATAGCCTGAAAATTCCCGAGGACTTTACGTGTTACAACCTTCAAAAGCCTTGTTCACAACAGCTGGGATAGACTTAGTAAAGAGCAATAAGTCTAACGCCAATGAAGCCTCAGATTAGAAAATGCTTGCACAACAGGTGGTAGGAACAATGGAGACAGACAGACGACTGCTAACCGCGAAGATCCAATACATCTGCACCCACAAGGCGTTCCATAAGGTAGCTTACTGTGACCTCAAGTGTTTCTTTAATATCCATCTATGTGTGACTGGGCGGGCCAGACCAGACTATCGTGGGACACTTCTTCATCACTCACCAGTTGCAGGACTGACTGTCCTCTTGTCAAGTTAAACTACTTAACAAGGTATTAAAACTCAGGAAAAAAAAAGAAATATCGTACTAATCCCAACGTGTAAATTCAATCCGTGTAGCAAGAACATACTGATTTTTTTTTAACCATCATTACAGCTGTTATCTCTGTCTTCTTTTACGATCATGCGGTCTTAATGAAAAAGTCGAGAACTCAAATTATTTCAGAACTCCCAAGAATCTCTTACCTGCGTCGATCAGCGCTTGTAATCATTCGCCATGTTCGTGGGAAGGATGAAATTGAGAAAAAAAAACCCACACACACACACACACACGAGTACACAGCAAGGGGAGAGGTGGAGGTAGGGGGGGGTGGAGTTATGTGGTGCTAGAATGGCACTTTGAATGTGCAATCTTAATGGCCCTTAAGGGAATGAGTTATGGCACAATCTGGCGTTTTACGTCCTGAGGCAAGACGCAAGCGGCTACCTGGCCTCCCCTGCTGGTGGCGCTGGGAAAAGAAGGGGAAAAAAAAGGGGGACAAAAAAAAAGAAGAACTTGCAGGAATTTGTCCCTAACTTCCACCAATTAGGATAGACTGTCTGCGGTATCAGCGATTGTATCGGTTGTGGTTGTAGGAACAAGGAGAAGAGCTGAGGGCTGTATTGATGACGGAGGAGGGAGATACGGAAGATTAAGAGGAAGAGCAGGAGGAGGAGAAGAAGAAGAAGAAGAAGAAGAAGAAGAAGAAGAAGAAGAAGAAAGAAAAAAGGAGAAAAAGGTGAAGAAGAAGAAGAAGAAGAAGAAGAAGAAGAAGAAGAAGAAGAAGAAGAAGAAGAAGAAAAGGACAACATCAACAAAAAACCAACAAAAACAACAAAAACAAATACAACTACAACAAAAACAGCAGCAAAAATGGACACGCATTAAAAGAAGTATAAGCAGGAGAAGAAAATAAAAAAGACAGAAGGCAAGGCGAGGTGTTGGGTGAGGGAACAGACGCCTCTGGGACCCTGGAGGTCTTGGGACTTTAGACGCATTTAATGGCGGCGCCCGGAACACCTACTAAAAGAGACATTAAAATGTTTTACCTCGGCAAGCCTAGAGAAGCAGAGGAACCAGGACTTGCGGCTCCTGGTCTTTGAGGGATAATATTCCTCTCCTGAAAATCGCCTCCGAAACTCTCTCCCGCTCTCGGGTTGGAATATTAAAAAGAAAATAAGGCGGAGGGGGTCTCTGAATTTCCAGACACTCTCCATCATCAACAAAGAGAAAGGTGAAAGGGAAATGTATAGAGGTAGTAACGCGACAGAGGAAGGGAGGTCATGGAAGCTGGGTGGGTTTTTTCTTCTTCTTCTTCTTCTTACTCTTTTTTATGAGATCTGAGCTTTGACTGGTGTTTGAGGACGTCATGTACAATTCTCTTGGCTGAGGAAACAAGTACTTTAGCTATAGGTACGGAACTTTAGGAGGTACAGGACGTTTTTTCTCAGTTCGTTGAGATGTGTGGTTCATGGAGGAACATTAGGTGGACGTTCGAACTTCAAAGATGTGACTGTACAGGAACGTTTGGCGACGTTGCTCTCAGCTGCGGTTGTAGGGGAAAGGAGGATGCTCGGTAGACGTTCTTTAACAACTGTGGTTGTGGAGGAACGTTTGCTGGGCGTTCCTTTCACGTGTGGCTGTGAGAGGAACGTTGCATGGATGCTCCTTTCAGCTGTGGTTTAGGAGGAACGTTCAACAAACGTCCTTTTCAGTTGTGCTTATGGAAGAGCATTTCGTGAACGTTCCTCTTAGCTGTGATTCTTAGGAAACGTTTGGTATCCCTTCCTCTCAGCTTTGGTCGTGGATGAACGTTTTGGTAAACATTCATCTTAGCTGTGGTTGTGGAAAAACGTTTTGATAAACATTCTTCTCAGCTGAAGCTCCTCCTCGGTAGAGACTTTTCCCCGACTAAAACTGTCGAGTATCAGAGAACCAGATTTATTCTGATCAATTAGTGATTCTCTCGTCCAGTCCTTAAGATGATACCGACTTATTGGCATGATGAATCCTTTTGCTTTCATTAGCAAATGTAAGAAAAGGGAAAAAAAAAGAAGCATCGTGTTTGTCAGACAAAGTTCTCTTCTCCCTTGTCTCACAAACTTTTAAAAGCTAATGGCAGATACTTTATCCGAAACGAAGCTATCATTCTCGTGTGTTACACTCGCTCAACACCAGGACAGAACACCACCCTGCAGTCTCGTCACAGTGTGTCAATAGATATAGAGTGAACTTGGGAAATTCCAATCGTAGTTTGTGTGGCCCATCACGCAATTTGGGAGACTCGAGGTGTGGTATGAGTGAGTGATTGTGGCATTCATTCATTCCCCGCCTGAACAGTTTGGAGGGACATATTTTTGAGTCTGTGTGATGACACATATAAATGTCAGAACTGTTGGCGTGGGTTACCCTCTTGAAAACACACGGAACGCGCGTACTAATCATGTCTATCTTAGAAGCCAGAATGGGTTCTGTCTATCTCAACCATGTCGATTAGGTAGAACTAAACTATATATATCACGAAGATCTTGTTGAAATTAAATCCAAGTTACCGATATATGAAGACAAAAAAAAAAGATACATGAAAAAAAAAGACTTTAAGTGAAAACTTAATATGAAAGGTCATTAGGAGAGATATACTGTCATTAAGGCTCATTAACCAGCTCATTTAGAACCATTTCCTCCGGTGTAATAATGATACTAATGACCCCCCCTCCTCCCAACCCCACACACACAGACACACACACACACACACACCCATTACAGAGACCCAGAATATGCCCTCTGCCTCAACATGTCGAGATCTCTAAATAATCCAAAGTTTTTCCGGAAGATTTTCACCCTTAGAAGATTACGCAAGGAAATCTTGGACACAAAGCGATCCGACAGCTTCTTCTATTTCATCCTTTCTTTTTATCTTTTTTTTTTTTTCTTTACCCAATACGGATATCCAGGCCAATGGCCGATCCATCGAATGCAACGCCTCTCATAACGCTGATTTATCCGCACTAGATCTAAACCGGCTGTTTCATAGTGGATTTTTGGGGGGAAAAGTTCTTAAAAGTCGTTAGGGGCGATGTGTAAAGTTTAATGAGTTTCGTCGATTTTAACATTAACATGAGGAATCTATATGCAGGGGAGGAGGCTTCTGCTGCCTCCACCACCACCACCACCAGCACCACCACCAGCACCAGCAGCACAGTGCCAGGGGGATGGTGGGGGAGGGGGGGAGCGCCTCCTCCTCCCCCCCTCCTCCTCCTCCTCCTCCTCAACTCGGATGGGTGGTGTGAGGTGGGGATAGAAGGAGAGGGAGCGAGTGGAATGAGTGTGTGGAAGAGGAAGGAGAGAGAAGGGAAGAGGGAGGGAGAGGATTAGGGAAAATAAAGAGATAGGAACAGGGAGGGGGAAGGAGCAAGCGAGAGAGAGAGAGAGAGAGAGAGAGAGAGAGAGAGAGAGAGAGAGAGAGTATCGATATAACCCTCAGCTCAAACCAGGATAGTAAAAACTCTAGCTAAAACCAGGTTAGTAAAACCTCGTTTAAAACCACATTAAACCAACGTTTGACAAAGTCCTCCACACTCACCTTGTCACGTACAGGAAAAAAAAATATCATATCCCTTGTTTTAAGTCCCTCCTAACCCCACTACCCCCCTTCCCCCTACCTTGTAACTACAATTTCTAATGAGTATTTTTTTCCCCCTTTTTTTCTCCCCTACTCATCCTTACATATGGACAGCTGCAATCCCAGTCATACGATGGCGGACACAATAGAAACATTTGCATATAGTCATTTGCATATATATTTTTACGTAATATAAACTTATGCAAAATTTACATTTGTGTGTGCACATTGCATAATACGCACACACAAATGCCTACTTCTACATTTAATCGCGTGCATGCACAGTTGCATGGAACATATTTGAAATGAAATCAGTAAAAGGTATATTCATACATACATACACATGCATACATACAGACAGAAAGACAGACAGACAGACACATATGTTCATGCATACATATTTTGCATGTACAATCCCTCGGCTTCTTTTATGGACTTCCTGTAGATTAGATGCTACACTCCACTCAGTAGCAGGGAAAGGATGGTGTCCTTTGGAGAGAAAGTAACAAAAATAGGTGTCCTTTGCGAGACTATACTCTTATCCCTCTATTGACATTGACGGAGCCTCGTCGAAGATGACTTGTCTCTCACGATATAACCACAGGCAGGTGGAGTCCGGTAACACCAACATACAAAGGGGATATACAGAGACAATCTGATCCATACAGAAGTGTCTAATTCATTGGTAACCTCACAGTCACATTTGAACACTATCATGGAGGCTAGTGTAGAAGACTTGGCAATGAGGATGTATATCTCTCCCCGTCTCTCATATGCTCTTAATTACTCAAAAGAGATAAACTTAGCGCCTCTGTGTCTGAAGGCATTTCTGAGACGTTACACCCAAGAGGCATAATTAACTCAAAGCAAGACGCGAGTTGGGGGTGTACGCTAAGATATCACCACCGCTTTTAAACCCTTTGGTAAAACTTTTTAAAGGAAGACAGATAAATCCAGGATAGACGCATGAAACCGTCGCTAAAGGCTTGAATTATGGTTGGCTACTTAATTCAGGAAGTAACAGGTGAATCACCAGCTCATCCCGTGCACAACTTATCTATTGTGGTGCAGATTCTAAACAGCTTCAACCTTCATTGTGGCAAATGAAAAAAAAAAGAAAATATTCTAAAGCGAAAGATCATGCAGCATAATGAACAAAGCTTCAATTTTGCTTATTATTCATATTCTATCTGAACATTTGAACCGCGACTGAACACGTGACTCGTTGCGTGACTTATCTACAGAACACGTAAGTTGAAGAAGAATAAATGACTGATTCTTCTGTGAACCATTCCACAACGTGACACTTAGATTTCCGGTTGAACATTTGAGATTATGACTTAACACTTATGTTCCACTGGCTCAGACTCAAATCATACATCTGTGTGTATGAATACTTCAATTTCTTTTAAATTATCAGATATCTACATTCTTCATGGGTCGTACCCTCGTGCTCAAAGGCAATACCGTCATGCTGAGGGGCCGTACTGTCGTGCATAAGGGTCGTAACGTTATAGCCAAGGGTCGTACCGTCGTGTTTAAATGCCTTGCCATTATATTCCAGGGTCGTACCTTCGCAATCAGGGAGTTGTAACGTTATAATTAAGAGTCGTGCTGTCCGTGCTCAAGGGTCGTACCGTCGTGCTTTCATGGATCTCATCATCGCCCCCCTCCCACAAGCGTTTAAAATGTGCAAAGAGTAACAGAGATAAGCGCATAACACGCTTGAACAATGCTTTTAAAATCCTGTTGGTTGGCGGCTCGCTCACACACACACACGATATAAAAAACCACATTACCCCCCTTCAGCCACAGACCAAAGGTGCTCAAAAGACCTGCGTGAGCCGGCCTCTCAGATAAGGTGTTACATGTTATATATCGAAGGTAAATCAAATATCAAAAACATGAGCGGGGAGGTACACTTAAACACCTATACCCCCGGCTGAGAACACACTTAAACGCTCATTAAACGCTCGTTAAATGCTCGTTAACAGCCTCTTAACTCTTGGAAATTACCACAGAAATTCTGAGGTACATTTCCCCTCTCGAGAAATGGACACACAGGACACACGGAACATAAACAGGAATCTTAATGTTCAAACAAAGACTAAACACACACACACGACGCAACAAACACAACATTTTAAACCCAAGTAGAAGCATCGAATCAAACAAACAGATCGGAACCCAAGCAAAGACAGACTTAAACCCTCCAAATCCATCTAAACCTCTCGTTAAAATCTTCCCTTGTCACACACTGGTTTATGAACAAGACAAGCCGACTACCCGACCAAGCAACTTTTCAGGCAAGCCGTGTCGTCGCAACGCTATATTCAAATTCTCCAACTCGTTCCAGTAATTTGTTTTTTTCTCTTATATTTTACGATGGACTAGTCTGTCTGTTCTTCCCCATCTCGTCTGGGATGTTCAAATCATTTACCTCGGCTTTTCTTCTATTTATTTGACTGTTTACGGGGAGGGTGTTGTTTTTTGGTCTCCTCTCTTTCTTCTTCTTACTCCCCGTACCATATGAATAGGTAAACACACACACACACACACACACACACACAGACAAACTCTCCACAACCGGGCGATGATAGTGTTGTACGCCACAAAAAAGATGAATCAGTTTCATAAGTCATATTTCTCTGCCTCTTCCAAAAGGGATCGTCGACCCCACTGTCAAAAGGGGTTATAGGCGTCATTCCCATGACTTATGGGCCATCAAGCAGGAGGAATTTCTTTATTGAAAGTTGATATAATCCATAACATTTTACGTGTCTTGTATTGTGAGTTGAAATCCTGTAGCTCTGAGACCTGTTGGGCGACCGTCTTCAAAAGGGCCCTCTACTTCGATGTTTCCACACATCTCATGGACGGATTAGCAAGGCATGTCCGCAAACTACAACTTTTCCTTCTTTCATGCTTTTTTGCCGTTTCCCGCGTAAGCGAGGTAGCGCCTGGGATAGAAGGGTGCATTTACTCACATTCACTCTTTAGCTGTCATTCGCATTATACCAGAGCCACAGTAATTTTGATTAATTTCCATACGGCTTCGTACGAACGAAAAGTCGATGCAAAGATCCAATATAGTGTTGTATTACTGTATCATTGTATACGTTGTATTTTCAAGTGGTGTGCACACAAAATCATACATCAATCGCTCTTGGCTATTCAGAGATGCTAATTCGACAGTTGGGTTGTAAAATACGTTTACTTAAGAGCTTTTAAGAAGATTGGTTCTTAGAAACAGATATATACACTTGTATCACTGGATTCCAGGCACACACACACACACACACACACACACACACACACACATCATCATCTAGCGAGAAATGAGATGCAGGGATCTGTGTGGCAGGGACTTGGGCTAGCGACATTCCGTTCAACCTGTCACCTACACTTCAGCAGCCTGGGCCCCAGCCCGGGTTGAGGGGTTAGAAGACCTCCGAGGACTTCGCTAGGTATTGACCTCACGAGAACAGGAAAGAGGAGACAGCCTTTCTGCTGTCAAGTATGAAAATCGCAATCGTATTCGAGTGTATGGTTGAGGAAACATTCAGCAAAGTGTTCATATCCTACGTTGGCCCAAATCTACAATACGCCTCTCGGTTAGGTCACTCAAAGAAGCAGAGACATCTAATAGAAAAGGTCTAACAAGGAAAGGCTTTACGAAACAGGCAAGAACAGAATAACTAGAGGTTATACCATGATATAATCAAGAAGGATATTTCTAGTATAAGATTATTGGATAGATGAAACTCAGTAATATGATTGTGAGTGTGGAAGTCGCTGCAGTTGCTCGATTTGAAATGTTAGGAAGTCATAAAATCGTTAAATGACACGTAAACTTTATACATCTTCAAGTAATTATATAAAGAAATATGGTTGTCAGTAATAGATCTCTTAGTTTGTATTCTTTTTTGATAATTAAGCTTAGTTATTTATAATTCACATGATAATGTATTTCTGCATATACATAATCGTATTTTTACAAAGCACTTGATTATTTGTCTGCGTGTGTTGAATATAATCGTCTTTCGTTGGAAGATGAATGAATTATATCCACCTTGCTGTCTTAAGTATATCCCTTATGATAAGGTTAGTTGGTTACATGGGCTTACGCTTGTCAAATGCCAGGGTCGTTAAGACCATCAACGTCAAGTTATAACCACCAGTTTGAAAGATTGCTTGAAAACCTTCCTCAGGTGTTCAAGATTATTCGAAGACCATACGCACCCTCCCTACATAAAATGGCCTTATAACAACACTGTTGGCGATATAAGAGGTAAAGAGAAGAGTTTTTCTTCCCCAGTTCACTTTTCGCATCATATCGTAAACGCGTGGCACTTTGAACTGAGCTCCACACGCGGCACGCGCGCGCTCGCGCGCCTCTTCAAGTAGCCCTTCCGGTCACATTCTCCTCCCCCCAAAAAAGAGAGAGAGGCGTCGGGTCTCCGGACCTCCTCCCCTCCCCTCCCCCAGCCTCTTACCCCCCCTAAAAGAATAGCTTCAGGAAATGGACTGGCCAATAAATTCCTCTCTTCGGCTATGTGTCAAGATGCTTCTGGACGAACCATCCTTTTCATCATGAGTATCGTGTTTATTGATGATAAAATGCCGCAAATGGCAGGGCGGAGAATGTTTATTGGGTATAAAAGGAAAAAAAAGAGAGAAAATCTTGCGTCCCGGGACGAGAGAGAGAGAGAGAGAGAGAGAGAGAGAGAGAGAGAGAGAGTAGTGTGGGGCCAGACGTAGCTGCTGGCATATATATCCATCAGTGCTTGCCTTACCCTGGCACGTGTGAGGGGCCGCACCACGAGGAATGCATCGGGAAGAAAGACCATAATTCAAATAATGGACCCCAAGACACTCACTGTGGAAGGAGGGGTTGGGGTGGGGGTTGGGGGAGGGAGACGGC
>JAUTXX010522641.1:0-11347 GCA_032273605.1 Panulirus laevicauda | reverse complement strand
TATATATTGTTTCACGTGATTGCTGACCCTCATCAAGCCATACGTGGCACCTTTAAAACACGAGAGTCTTGGTAACACCGTGTTCGTCTGTGATGGTGCAGACTGGCAGGAATACACAGAACATTGATGTGTTCCATGCGTGATCTCAGCACCAGTAACGATGTGATTATCGTCATTATCACCAATCCTGACCACCACAGCAACGCTATCACCACAGCATTACTCATCGCTCCCTTACCACATTCATACCCACCTCCTCCTAACCACGTCTTTCCTAATCACTCCGTCACTATAGTGTTACTACCAATCTCTCATCATAGCAGTACTCACCATCCCTCAGTCCTGCGTTATGATCAGTCCCTTACGTAGCATTACTCACCACCCCCTCACCACAGCGACACATCCAACTCTTAACTCATCACTCCCTCACCACAGCTTTATGACCCGTCCATCAGCAGAGCCAGACTCACCACTCCCTCACCATGCGTCTTGGCCACGTATGCAAATCCTCGCGGTAAATTAGGATGGAATTAATTCGATTAGAGTCGGGGTTGTCGTCTCATTATTATTCCGTGGCCGTAGCCTGTAATATGACACCTCCAAGCCGCTCAGACCAACTACACCTGACCCGCGCCCCTTCCAGCCTACACAGAAGGACGCTTGCCTCTCAATACACAGACGCAAGTCCTTCCCTCGTGTCACACCCTCGGGTAATGGTAGATGTCCCTCATCATGCTATAAGGATCTAGCGATGATTCGCTGATAACAGAGATTAAATAGATGATGTTGACAGCGAGGAGGAAAGATGTTGGCCGCTCAACACACACACACACTCCGCCCTCCACACCTCGCCTTGAGCTGCTGCAGATATTTTTTTGCGAGGGCTGAGATTCTACAGAGACCTCATTTCTCACTCCTTTTGTAGAATAAACGTAAACTAACCTAACCTAACCCATAATCTTACTGATAAACCGTCAGCTCCACCTCGTTGTTTTACGTTTTAAACACGGCAGAAAAGATTGCTAGTAATAATAATGGATGAGAGGTGTGTGTACTGGCTGGTTGGTACCAGGACTAACGATGGCTGACAGAGTCGTCAGAACAACAGATGAAGGAGAGTATTATTTGTGTTGCAATTTGTTCAGCACGATTGACCTACGGCCTTTTTTAAAGCATTAGAACTGTTGCTTGTGGTCATCTTATCGAGGGACCATTTGTCTGCAACACTCGACACACGAGGAGGGGCCAGCTTAAAGCTTCAGCGTCGTCAAGCGTGAAATTAAGCTTTTCAGCGTTCTATCATTCATTTCTGAATACCAACACATAATGGACATGTAGCCTCACTCTACCCCTGACCATCATGGGCGCCCATAACACGTATGATATCTCACCTCATCATCAGACATTATGAGCCAGGTTGGATGACCTCATTCGATTAATAGCTTGTTCTGGGATGAGACACTCCAGCTGTGTAGCAGCCATCAGGGATGTCACCCGTGACGACATCTGGTCCTTCACCTGTGACAACATCCTTTGCCCTTCATCCGTCATGATATCCTCTAGTCCTTCATCCGTGACGACATCCTTTGCCCTTCACCCGTAACGACACCTCCTGGTCCTTCACCCGTGACGCCATCCCTCAACCCTTCACCCATGACTTTGCTGTGTCGTGACAAATGAATCATTAGCTGCGCCGCCGCGCTGAGTGACGCGCCCTCCGCATACAAGGTATTTCCTTCGTGGCTGCTCTGCCTCCTTTCTTTCAAGTTATGGCCGCACCTCGTTACCGCCGACAGAAGCGAGGTTGTTACTCAGCCGTCAAGGTTGGACATGCAACAAGCTCCCCGCAGCAGCTACAGCCGGGCATCGCTCCTTCCCCCAGCGCTCCCCCATCACCCACGATGACCTTTAACTGATTAGCGATTCGCCCCAGACACGTTCTAGATCAGTCGTGATTGGTGATTCACTTGAAGCGCTCTCTCCCTCCCTCCCTCCGTGTGATTGGTGATTTAGTGCAAGATCAATTTTTAGTTCGTATCCCCTGTGTCAATATGCAAACAGCGGGCCACAAGTCACTAGTCTGGCCGCGTTAATAGGTGTATTTACATATGACACGGATATATGCTTCGGCTATGCTAATGCTATGGCTCTATCGTGTGCGGCTCATATGGCGGTGTTGGAGTTGCTGCTACTTCCCTGTTGGTGTGTGTGTGTGTGTGTGTGTGTGTGTGTGTGTGTGTGTGTGTGTGTGTGTGTGTGTGAGCCAGGGCCGGGCTGGTGGTGGTGAGAGAAGTGGTGTAGGTTTTGATGAGGGGAGGAACGGCAAGGGTTTTGATGGTGAAGGTGGTTGAGATGGTGAGGAAGGCTGTTGTGATAGTGGGAGGATGAATGAAGATTGTGGTGGTAAGAGTTTGTTATCGAGAGATGATTATGGTGAGGGGTAGTTGAGGAGATGATGGTGTAACTATAACCTTCACTCATGATTCCACTTCACAGGAGGGGTCTGTGCTTATTCCAACCCCAACACGCCGGTCGCACACCTCGCGGACCTCCAGTCTTCAAAGTTTGACGTCGTGTAGCTAAAGATCTGGCGAGCAGCTGTATCTGTTCTTACTGTGTTTCACCCACCGCTCTCCTGACTATACAAACATCATATCTTTTACCACCTAAACACCTGGCAGGAGAAAAACACCTTGACACTCATCCTTCTCTGCCTCAAGCGAAGGTCCTCAGGGTAGAAGATTTCACCGTAAGGTTGAGGTGATGGTTTAAATTTCTCACACAAATGGCAGCTAAAGCTTAATGTTCTAGAGCTAATTCCCAGCACCCCTAACTCCCAAACATTCCAGACTGTTACCATCGTTCATCCAATGCGATGTGTTTTTCACCTTCAATTATTCGCGATAGTGACATAATCTCACCCTCGTCTGGCTCGTTTGACAACACTTTTGTACAGGTCTTCTCGCTCACCGCGACACCACCTCCGGCTGCCTCCTCCAGACGCTGATATTAGCACTTTCGTAGCAGTGACTGAACTGGATGAGGGAGCATTTATCTTTTATCTTGCTAAGATCACTTCCTCACCTCGGGTGATATTTCTGCTTCTGCTGAATGTATAGCAGAGGTTTTCGGTGCCGGAATGAAGGTGTATATCCCTTCTTCCTCTAAGGCTTCCTTATTCCAGTCCGTCGCACAACCAGTTCTGCGTTGAGGTCATTCGGACAAGGAACCTGGCGTATCAGGTCTGAAAAAATTTTTCCCTTTCAAGTTACGTTCGAGTTTCTTCTCCACCCGCAATTATTGTGCATATGTTAGCTATAGCTGAAACGTTCTTTTACGAAAGAAAATGTGACAAAATCTTTCTTCCACCTGGAGGTCTTTCTGGCCTTTGACCAAAAGAGATTCCAGCATCTCTGTTACAAATCTTACTTCGTTTCTCATTTCTGACGAGAACTTATTCATTTTTCTCCACACTGGACGACTAATAACTTCTCACCTCATGACGCATCTCCTACAAATCCTGAAACTCTATAATCTCTTAAACAGCAAACGCTTCCTTCTTCATGGGATTATTCACTGGTATGGTATATACCGAGGAATGGTGACCGTTAAAACCCTTCCTGCTAGTTTCGTGTTCCTCTGGCATCTAGTGTGTCCAAGGCCTTCCAGTCTCTCCTCAATTCCCATTTCCTTCGGCAACTTAAATCTAGCCTCCTGACGGATCACCGGTGAGGGTTTCCTCCGGGTGAGACCCGCCCTTGATAACTTGTCGTGTGTTTCTTAACTCAGGTCAACCTCTCCAAGATAATTTGAGAAATCTTCTGTTGTAACCCTTGAGACTCCGTTCTCATAATTACCATCCTCTTTGGCCGATCTGTCTCAGTAATTGGTAGCGGCCCAACCTCTCCCTCTTTCCTAACAACGGTTGTGGCCCTCAGGGTTAAGCCCTGTCTTCTGCGCTCTCTCTCCTTTGTATTAACGTTCATCGACGTAAGACCAAGTACACTCAGACGCTGACGACCCATAGCTACTTTCCCCTACTTCTTTGAAATTCGCTCCATCTTCTCTTGCTTGATCTATCTCGTCTCGACACAACCGCCTGTATGAATTCAGATTGGGAAGAGTTATGCTGGTGAGGCAGACGTAAGATAGTGAAAATCGACTTCCTTCAGATTTCTCTTTCTAAAACCCCACAGAAGTTTCCTTCACCCTTTGGTGACGTCTAAGGTTCCACTGTTCAACAGAGAAAATATGGTATTTCCATAACTTATAATTCGAGCTTTGGAATCTCACATAGATCGCTTCCATCACCCAGTCCAAAGTAGCCCAGATGGTGGTCGTTACCCACTTGTGTTTCATGATAGAAAAACATTAAGTGCGTGACCGGGTTGCTGGTGGTAGGTAGTGACGAACAATGTACCGGGTTATCCTAATTTTTCATCTGCACTGTTCTCTCAGTAGTGTCATCTCTTACCTTTCGTTCTACATGTTACTTCTTCAACCTTTCTCCATGTTCCAGTGCTGTCTACAGCCTCCGTTTCACCACAGCACTTCTCTCTTCGTCAAAAACTCCTCTAATCTGTGGTTGAATTCTCCTTTACCTTTCCCTTTTCCTCAAGTTCGTCTCTTCTTATTCTCTTTCTTATTCACTGATTTTTCTCTATTCTGATCTTTTTCTATTTGCTGTAGTCTCTCGTCCTTAACCTATATCTACCTCAACAGCTTGTTTTTGCCTCCCGTAGGTCACCATACTGCCTCCTACACTGCTTCTGTAGAGTCCCTCTTCGTCCTCCATGACGTGATGTTCTTTCGCCCCACCGCTTACATTTTCCCTCTCGCTGTTTCTCTTCACTCCTTCCTCCCTCGCTATCATGTTTCCTCCCCAGAGCTTTCCTCACATGTCCCTCTCTCACGGTGACAGTGTTCTCTTCCTAGTTGCTAAGGCATACTCTCCTATCCTATAATGTTTCCTCCCTCGTTGCACCTCTTCTTTCCATACCTGGGCCGCTCGCATCCCTGGCCGAGGGCTGCCCGAGCCGAGCTGCACCATCGAGTATTGCCTCATGAGGCTAAGTTCAGGTGTGAGATTAAAAAGAAGCGGGAACGTTAGAGCGAAGAAGGACCCTCGCTGTCGCTGTCACAGTCGGGGGGACGGCGTCCGACACCAGCACTCCTGCCATCAACACACTCACGACGTACTTATTACTCTGCGACCCCTGGCACTCATACCTTGCCTCGCCTGGCTCTCTCTCCGTCCACCTCTTTCTCTTCTCCTTTATCCTTCCATTTCCCCTTTTCGTTTGTAGTCAGCTATCCTTTCATCCCCACCCTTCCTTTTTTTCTTAACCTTTCCCCCATTTATTCTCTTTCGTAGGGTAGTAGGTGGTAGTCAGTCACTGACAAGGGAGGCATGTTACTAGCACTACCCTCCTTGATAACTTGGGAAAGTTAGCTGCAGTTGCGGAGTGGCCCAACACTTCATTGGTTATTAAGTTTCACTCCCTTGGCCTTAGTAGCTGCCTTTTTTTAACCGCTTTACCCATAAATGGGCTTCTAATTTTCAATCCACAAGCATACAATCTCTTCATTTAAATGCATAACACATGACAGCACGTAACTCACACGACCCGTTCTTCATAACCATAGATCATCTCTGCGGTGAGCGCTACGTGTTAGCCCTGTCCCTTGGTCAAATTTCGTCGTACGTGTTTGTAAGTGAACAAGTTCCTCTCTTTTCCTTTCTCATCTCCCCCTCGTCTATTCGTCTGTAGCTGCTCAATAACCGACCTTGTATTGTATGAGTGCTGTCGCAGCCTCATACAAAGACTTAAAATCCTTAAAACGAAATGTAATCCTTATGAGGAAACATCAGAACCTGGACTCTGTATGTCCCTCATGTTTAATGAGCGATGCCCCTCTGAAGTATAATGTAATTAATGTTCTTAATTTGTTCAGAAGTGTTCTTCAGATTATTTCTCATCGATGTGCTGATGTGCACTGTTCATTGTTTTCAAACTTGTCGCATTCACATTAATGAGAAATTTAAAATTCCATTTACAGATATGACTAAAAGATACTTTTTTCCATGTTTCCTCCCAAAAGAGGTCGCTGGTACAGAGTAATGAGAATCTAAAAGATTGTTGAGCTTCATCACAAAGAAAATCAGTCAAATTTCTGTATAGTTTGCATGTTTCAGCCTTTGCGGTTTAACCGTGTTATGGTGACATCAAACATTTATACATACGACAGCATACATGTTGTTATATACTGAAGGTGAAGCACTGGCAAGTAGTTTCCATGGCCAAGCAGATAAATGCAGAGATAAAAAGGTGAATTTGGAGGAGTGTGTGGAAGGAGGAGGTTGAAAGTAAATGTGAATAAAAACAAGGTTATAAGGTTAACCAGAGTTGAGAGACAGGTTAGTTGCGGTGTGAGTTTGAATGGAGAACACTTGGAGGAAGTGAAGTGCTTTATACACCTTCGAGTGTATATGGTAGTGAAGGTTCTGGGAGCGTTGAAGAATGTGTGGGAAGAATGTTACTGGGAGGGCAAAAATGGGTATGTTTGAAGGTACAGTAGTCTTAACAATATTATATGGGTGCGTGGTAAAGCATATAGATAAGGCTGTGTGGAGGGTGGATGAGTTGGAAATGAAATGTTTAAGAACAGTATGTGTTGTGAGGTGGTTTGATCAAATAATTAATGAATGAAAGGGTAAGAGAGAGATGTGGTAATATAAAGAGTGTGGTTGAGAGAGTTGAAGAGGGTATGCTGAAATGGTTTGGACATATGGAAAGAAGAAGTGAGGAAATGTTGACAAAGAAGATAATTGTATAAGAAGTGGAGGGAACAAGGAGAACGGGTAGGCTAAAGTGAAGATGGAAGGATTGAGTGAAAAACGATTTTGAGCGATCGGGGCCTGAAAACATGAAGGACGGGATAGAGTGAATTGGAATAATTTTGTGCACTGGGGACGACGTACCGTTCTCTACTGAACCAGGGCATGTGAAGCCGCCGAGGTAAACTATGGAAAGGTCTGTAGGGTCTGGTTGTGGATAGGGAGCTGTGGTTTTGGTGCATTACACATGACAGCTAGAAAATAGATGTAAGCGGATGCAGCCTTTCTTCGACTGTTCCTGGCACATCCTCGCTAACGCGGGAAACGGCAAGCAAGTGTATGATATATATTTCCCGCGTAAGCGAGGTAGCGCCAGAACACACGAAGTAATGACCTCATTCCCTGACATGTCATGTCATGTATAGTGCAACAAATCCAGAACCTCCTACCTACAATCAAGCCCCACAGACCTCTCCGTGGTTTTCTTCGATCGCTTCATAAGCCCTGTTCTGCCCATTCATTGACGGAACGTCGCTGCCTGTATAACACATCGCTCCCACGTAAGGTTCACACCCTCCTGTATGTTAGGCCCAGAGCACTCAGTGCATGTTTCACCCCATCCTTCCAGCCCCTCGTTTACCCCTTTAGATTGTTCCCTCCACTTTTGTCGGGAAGGAACAGGAAGGGCCAATGGAGGATTTTTTCCAAGGTTTGGTCGCTCGTTCTTGACGCTACCTCGCCTTACGGAAAATAGCTATAACGCTTTGATTAGGGACACTGCCTTACTGGGACACACACACACATAGATAAAGCTACGTCCGTCTGACGCCTTTGGTAAGATAAAGTCAGATTATCCTCCATTAGTCATCGCTGCAGATGATGGTAGACTGGAGGAAGCGGTTTCAAGGTCGACAGAAAGAGACTTATGCCAAAGAATATCCCACCAACAGCTGACACCCAAGACAGACGGGTCCTTCATCAACACTTACATCCTCCTGGGAATCAGAGATCTTGACAGCGCGCGAGACTGTGTGATCATACTGATGGAGACTTTTTAATATTACTAAGTGGCGCTCAAGAGTGGGCAACGATGGGTTAGTGAGGACCGACCACATCAAGAGCCCTGGTACTTGCGGCAACGTCCTTCTGGATGGTGATTTAAGGAGTCCAGCTCTGAAGACGTCTCCATCAGCGAAGGAATGGCTGGCACGGAACAATTAATCTTGTCTGGTTGGGGAACACGAAGTTATCTTCCCGTGGAGATTAATACGAACGCAGCTCAGACATTCATACGGCCGATGATTACAGCTTCAAGAATAAGAATATCGTACCCAAGCATCAATGTTGCTTCTCGTCGTCTTCGCCAGCTTCCCGATCAATGGCGCATGACGTAAGAGCAGCAAATCATAACACTTGCAATAGGGATCACATCTGCTGATCTCAGAAGCAGCTTATCAACCGTACCGTTAGGTGGCGGTTTGTCCCGTTCTTGCCTGGAGTCGAGGATCAATTGCGGCTGATGTATCCTCGCCATTATATCAACTTTATATGGGATCTCCTTTGCGGGAGGACAGAGGCTGATGGCCCGCGTTATGGCAACTTCTATGACATCAGACCTCGATTACACGCCAGCCTCGCTCGCTGGCAATCCTTCTTATCCAAGTATATGCAGGTGGCAAGGAATAGTCATCGAGTATAAGGACGAGACGTTGTTCCTAGGAGGAAAAAGCAACAAGGTGCGACATACAGTGTTAATTGCTTGTGGCTGAGCGGGGCGGGAGCGGCAGCCGTAGAGTGTGTGAGCTATGGAGCATGAGGAAGAGGAGGCTCGGGATTATATTAAAACATGATCTATTTATGGGATTTTTATCGTTACAGCTTCAATGGCGTAACAAGGACATGATTAATACAAGCCGCCCAGCGACATTTGCCATGTAGGTAGGGTTCACTGGTGTGCGTGCACACGTGTTGCGTGTGTGTGTGTGTGTGTGTGTGTTGCATGTGCGTGTCTGACCTGGTGTGTGTGTGTGTGTGTGTGTTGCATATGCGTGTCTGACCTTGTGTGTGTGTGTGTGTGTGTGTGTGTGTGTATGCATATGCATTATGTGGGTGTGTGTATGCGATGTGTGTGTGTGTTTGTTTGTGTGTGTGTGTGTGTGTGTGTGTATGTGTGTGTGTGTGTATGTATGTGAGTGTTTTTGAATGGAGTGTGACCGGCAGTTTGCTGGTGTGTCTTACTGTCTGACTGCGGACCTCTTCCTCTGAATCATTTTATATTTTTTCTGTCATAAATGAATTCAAATTCCTAATGCCGCCACAATTGATCTCTCTTCACTCACCTTGTTCCATATGTCCACCGCAGTGTTACTGGGGGGGAAATTACTCCCACTCGTCCTTTCTGACACATCTGCCCAGGCATCTGTCGTACCTTCTGTTTTCATAACAAATCCGGATTCCGGCGAACCAGTAAATTTGTAAATCGTCTTGGCTTCCGAGAACCTTGAACGTAATTACTTTGTCTCTTCGTATCCTCCATTTGTAGTTATTTCAAGGACGTCCGTAATATTTCATCTACACGTTCCACTGGGTCTCCTTCTCCAGGAGTGTTATGCACATCCTTCCAATAGGAGACTGAACCACAGACGCATATTTTATTTTGCGTCGAATTGAATAATTGAGGTTAATGTCGACGTTGAACAGAATCTAGTTTGCTTTTCTCTGTCCTTCCCAATATGATTTTCTCGTCATAAGGCAAGTGTAGTATTCACTTCGATTTCCCTTTCATGGATTGATTTTTGCAAGTTGCCTCCTCTTATTTGATAGCCAAAGTTCTGTTTTGTTTTTGCCATTTTCCGATTACCTTTCGTTTGTCGGGACTGAAACTTTAAGAGCTATCCGCACATTCCTTCTAACAGAGTTGCACCTTACCTAGCGCCACCCAAAATAAATAAATATATTATTTACGTCCCATTAGTTGAGTAACTTTCAGTCGATATAAAGGACCGTCCCCAGCCTGGAGCTCCAGCAGAATTCTGTCTTATTTATGTGGGGGAAGATATCAGAGGCCCTCCATAAATCCAAGAATGGACACTCCACCTGCCCATCTCTTTTCCACTTCTTTTCTTTTACCCCAGAAATCCTGTGTTTCCAGGTCATCGTCTTCTATAACTTGGAGTCCGAGGTTGTTAGTGTCTCAAGTGTGCAGTCCTACGAGTAGTTTACGAGCTGTGTGTGGGTCCAGCTCCATCAACACCCTTGATCATATCCTAACCTCTCCCGGTAGCCCACTTCCTCTGAGCACATTACCAAACCACATTGCCTCGCCCTTCTACCGCACAACGTTGCCATATCTCACTGGCACACATCACTGTCATTCAGTATGCCACACCTAATTGCAGTGCACTATTGCCACACCACACTTGCGTACCACAATGCCGCACTACACTTTCATATCTAAAAGTGATAAATCTTCCTGCCACATATGTGCAATGTATTGCCTCGCCACAATGTGACAACACGCTACTGTAACACACTGCCTCATCACCACCACACTTCCAAACTACAATGCCTCGCCACACTATGACACCACACTACCATACTACACTGCCCCACTACCCTGTGGCACCACTCTAGCATACTACACTGCCCCACTACCCTGTGGCACCACTCTAGCATACTACACTGCCCCACTACCCTGTGACACCATACTACACTGCCCCACTACCCTGTGACACCACTCTAGCATACTACACTGCCTCACTACCCTGTGACACCACACTACCATACTACACTGCCCCACTACCCTGTGACACCACACTACCATACTACACTGACCCACTACCCTGTGGCACCACACTACACCGCCCCACCCAAACTCTGACACCACACTGCCACGCCACTCTGTCACTCTATCTTCATCACAATATAGGCACCATGCTACCCTACCACATGACACTTCTGCATGATGTTGCTCCACCGCAGTGGCATATCACAGCATCACATCACAACGCCAGACCTTGCTACCACATCACACTACCATACAAGCTGCTACGTCACGCTGCCATACTTACAAATCACACTTGCCTCATCATGGTTCTATACACTTTAACATCACAATGCCACACTATGTTGCCACACTACACGACCACACTACACATCACACAACCACACTTACTCCAAAGCCATGCTATCGCACCACACATCCTTCTCTAACTGGGTAGTTAGGTTAGGGAAGAAGAGATGGACTGCACAAGGTAAGGTACAGTTGAGAAAGAGCAAGTAGCTCTACAGTGTACAGATGTGTCGTGTCGGATTTGATATAGTGTGTGACAGGTTTGAGTGGCACGTAATTTTCGTGTCTCCGGCAAACTGTGTGTGTGTGTGTGTGTGTGTGTGTGTGTGTGTGTGTGTGTGTGTGTGTGTGTGATTACAATTTGTGTGTTACGGGGACAGAGAGTTGTGCATTCGTGTTGCTACCGTCTCTTAAACTTGTACACATTCCACGTCTTA